>JADDOH010024804.1:0-127344 GCA_016648135.1 Agrypnia vestita | reverse complement strand
CGAACGTGCGGCCGCCGCGCGCGGCTCCCTTCAGCGGAAGCGGCTCGCCGGTCTTAACTTCGGGTGCCGCCGAACATAGCCGAACGTGCGGCCGCCGCGCGCGGCTCCCTTCAGCGGAAGCGGCTCGCCGGTCTTAACTTCGGGTGCCGCCGAACATAGCCGAACGTGCGGCCGCCGCGCGCGGCTCCCTTCAGCGGAAGCGGCTCGCCGGCCATAACTTTGGGTGCCGCCGAACAGAGCCGAACGCCCTTCCCTCACCCGTCTCACCCTGGAGCGCCAAAATTTGACTAGCAAACTTCTTCAATCAAAGGAATTTGATCTTAACGCTGCTACAAATGCTCTCCCAAAAACAAAAACCTTCCTAGAAAAATGTAGATGTGATTTAGAATTCAAAAAAATGCTAGTAAATGCAAGGGATATTTCAGAAGAAGCCAACATTCCCGCAATCTTCGCATCAGAATCGAAGTCAGTCTGCTTAAGAAAGAAGAATAGGTAGTTTTGTTATGAAGCGGAAGATGAGCCTATACATATATGATGAGATAGACCAGTTCAAAATTAATTTATAATTTTCTGTACTGGATACTACAATATATTCAATCGATGAGAGGTTTAATCAGATAAAAATCATTAATCATGTTTTTGGATGTCTCTATAATATTCGTGAGATGCAGAATAAAACTTTCAAAGCTATTCTGAAAAACTGTGTTAAGTTGGAAGAATCTCTTAGTCATGGGACTCTAAGGATGTTGATGCAACCGATTTATGCAGCGAATTACAAGCTATTGCGAGAAGTACCAAATAATTCTACGCCACAAGAATTTTTAAATTACATCTGTGAAAATGGGCTAGTAGATAGCCTACCTAATTTAGTAACTGCAATAAGGGTGTTCCTGACACTTCCGTGTCTGTCGCCAGTGGTGAGCGCAGTTTTTCTAAATTAAAACGTACCTGTGCTCTACAATGGCTCAAGAAAGACTTGCGGGGTTGTCAACTTTGTCAATAGTACAAGAAATAGCTGAAACAGTTGATTTGAAGGAGATCGTTTCCACTTTTGCTAAAATTAAGACAAGGAAAATAAAACTTATTAAATTCTCTATATTAGTTTCGCCACCGTACGTGTGTGTGGAAATGTCTTGGAAGTGAAAATTAACGCACTTCCCGTCATCCAATCGAACAAAAATTTTGCAAGTCGACTCGACGTCGATGACAACGCATTTTGACAACTTTGTCACTGTGCACGGTCATTGTGGTTGTTTTCGTTTTTTGCAAAAAAACTCGTCGACCGAGAGCTCGATACCAAAAATTTCAAGTTCCCCAGACGGGCGCAGCCCACCGACTTTGAGAAATACATTCATCGTGGGACGTCTCTCCTCCTCAGAATTCAGTCGAATTTCGGCTTTTTTCATTTTAATCCGAAAACCCACTTTGCAACGCTAATAACTTTAAGGCCCGGTTGTTTCAAATTCGATCAAAGTAAGCGTAGAGTTTAAACTGAAATTTTACGTTCTCCACCAATCAGACGATCCGTTTTCGTAAAAATCTATGCTTGTATCGACCGCTTACTTTGATCGAACTTGAAACAACCGGGCCTAAGCGAGTTTTCATCCGATCCTGAAAATGAAAACTTTTCCCGAAACCCTCTTTGGAATCTGATTTTTATTTTATTTATCGGGACCTCCCCCCCTACCCCCCTTCTGCTGGGCCCTTCTCAAAAACGAAATATTATTTTCATTTTTAGATTCTTTTAATTTGCAATTAAACATAGTGTTTAAGAAAAAAATCGAAAACATGAATAGTGCAAAATCCGGCCGTCTTTCTTTTGTTTGTTAGAATTTTGCATTTGTTCCTTTTGGCGTGAGAAAAATAACCCTTTTTTTGTTTTTTTTTTTACCGATGTTTCTACGACTGTTTGCATAGTTTGAATGAAATTCAAAAATCGAGCATCACGTTCGAATAATAATTAAAGGCGCCATTTTTTACCCATCTTTCGATTTTTTTACCCCCTCCAGTTTTTTTTTATCCGCCCAAAATCAAAATTTTCTGTTTTTTTAATATCGTAGCGAGGTGCGACAACTTCCCACACATAGCGCGTAATAGTATGCATCAGTTTTTTTTTTTCCGAATTTTTTTCCAAAACCAAATTTTCATTCCGAATGCGTGTCCACGAAATGTCGTATGTTTTGGAGGTTTTTTTGCGGTTTTTTATATTTTTGTATGCTGCTCTGCAACTCGTTAGCCAATTTTACATGTAAACATTGCAATCGATAGAAAACAAGCGCTGCTATTGAGTGTGCTGAAAATTAACCTTAAAAAATGATGCAATTCAGAATTAAATCTGCTTTCATTCGGTTTTCACAGTGTCAGCCGCTGCTCCGCGAGGGGTGGTTCTATTATCTATATAAAAATCAAATTTATAGAGTTTTTACTTTTTCATCTTTAGGCGTTTTTCTTTTTTTCTATATTTTACAAGAAAAACAGAATTATTTTACTACAAATCTGGAATTATTTTCAAACGATATTGAAAGGCTAGGTTCCTGAATAATCACATTTGGGTGACGTCATTATGTTGTAGTTGAAAATTAGTCATTCTTAGAAGAATCCATCCTATACAGGGAAGAAGTTTGAATAAGTTTGAATTATATCAAATGAAAAATTCTGCATACAGGTCTTTTACTTACGTATAAAGAATTTATAATGAAAACTTTGTTTTTATGGGTTAAATTATATAACTTTATTTAATGTTTATTTTAATAGATTTATTTAGTGTTCTTTTAAAAGGTTTTCAGCAAAAAGAAGTTGGATACACTCTACTTTATGTAGGTAAATCATATCTGTGTACTAATTATTTGTGGGAAATTACACACTTAATCTGTCTACAATAGTATTTTATTTTTCCGTGAATTTTTTTAAAAGGGCGCCTTTCCGGTCTCTCGCCTCCAGGGCGCCAAGTTTGCTCGGCCGGCGCTGGGACCGCAAGTATCTGTCGGAAGCCTCATTACGTTACGTATTAAGTAGAAAAGGTATTAATTAAGGAGATGAGTGCGCGTCAGGCCGCAGACAGGTATAAGACAGGGGAGACCGGGTAAGGTTTCACACGGGTGGGTTGTCACAGCAGCTATAACGGAGAAAGTAATAAATGAATGAACCCGCTGTGTGACGTCAAACTAGCACGACGGCAATACCTCCCTCTCTACTTCACCTCAGTCCACTCTGCTACGAAGTAACGGCGAAACGCACAATCGTTTTTCGCATACCGAAAGTATTGAAATACAAAAAATTGTGCATCAGTGTCGAGCCTCGTAAGTATATTTAAGTTCTATATAACTTGTATTTGTGATGTCAAATAAGTGTTGTATAATAATGTAACGTTTCTTTTTAAACACAACATTCTATTAGCTTTATTTTGAGAGGTTATTTTCTAAAACGTGTTGTGGGGCTGGTTGTCACATGTGACAACCTACAATTTTCCATTTAATCGAGACATTTTTCAAGAGCACAATTTTATGGCATCCTCTGTCACAGACAGACCAGTAATTACGGTTACTGATCCCGAGATAGTTTGTAATACCAAACGGTTAACTCTGATTATAACAGTCCTATGAATTGTATTCTTCCTGTTCTTGATTTTCCTTCACTGGATCAAAATGACAACGCTAATATTAGTGTTCGTGCAGTGACACCATAGAGCTCGGCAAGTTGTCCAGTACCAGAAATATCACCGCAAGATCATGCTACAAAGGAATCGACAACGAACACTAATCTCGGTTCAAGTGGTTCGAAGACTTCCCTAATAATATCTCCGCAGGTTTTGAAGTCCCTACCAAATGCACTTCCTCGCAAATCGCTGCGAGTTGATAGACGAAAATGTAAATCAGCAATTTTAACAGATACACCGGAGAATACATTTTTAGAAGAAAGTTAAAAAGAACAAGAAAGAAAAATAAAGTATCGAAACGAGTGTTTAGTGAAAATAAAGAAAATAAAAAGGCATCTAAAGGAAAGAAAATTAAAAAGATAACAGTTGACAGTGACGAAGATGAAAAAGAGGATGAAGAGTTTTGTTTGATCTGCTTGTCTTCTACTAGTAAGCCTAGAGAAATCTGGCTTCAGTGGCAGGATTGTAAGCTGTGGGCTCCCAAAGCATGCACGCCTGGACTACCATATTATTTATGCCATAATTGTGATTCTGAATATTCAGACAAATTTTTGAGACTGCCTAAATATATTTTAGTTAAGTATATTGCGTCCAAAGAATTGACTAAGTATGTTTGTATATTTTTGATTTTTATTGAGGGTTCTAAGTTCGTAGGGTAAAGTTGTTATTAGCTTAAAACTAATTTTTATTACTTTATTTTTGTTTGAGTAAACATTTTGTTTTTTTTTTATAATAATTATTGAAGAAGTACAGAATTAATTGTTTTAATTAATAAAAACATTCATGTCATTAAAATAAGTGTTTCTTTTTTTTAATCCTACCTTAATTTACTATGTGACTTCCTACCCCTACAACTGTGACAACCAATCCTGAAGCGGTGTTAAAAGTCATACTTCTCTTTTTGCACAAAAAATGAAATATGTCCTCAATAAATAAAATTTAGAAGAAAAGCACTAGTTAATCATAAAGTGGAATAAATATACTATACTTTGATATACAAATGTCATTGTTAAACTAAAAACAAGAGCGCTAAAAATGCAAAGGAAAAAAATGTGACTTCCATACCCGGTCTCCCCTACCTAGAACGACATTAAATTATAGAATTAGTACTTTTAAAAACAAGAAAGAGGTATGTATTAAGCTTCTCATGAGTCGTTTCCACAATACGTTTTCACCTGAACACGAGCAAGTAGGTATTGGCAGAACATGTTAAATATTTGGCAAATAGGCTAGTGCCCTTAAACAGGCAGGAATTTCTTACACTCGCTTCCAACTTGCCGAAAAATTTAAATTACCTCAACAGTTCAATAAGGAAAGGATGTCTGCGGGGAAGAACTATTTATTATTTTATGAAAATATACATCGACTTGTCATTGCGGACTGCTGAATCAACGAGTTTAATGAGGGCTGTAGGTTTTAACAGAATTCAACAACATTACTAGAATTCATTTGAGCTTCGTGCCTTGAATCTCACGAAGAGGATTGGATACAATGTGAAAATTGCAAAATTTGGGTGCATGACGCTTGTGCCAATATTTCGGAATTATCTAATCAATATGTTTGTGATTAATGCCTTGTTTAAACTACATTTTATACTGGCCGATACTGAAGTCCGAGAACTTGCGAACGAGTAGTGGCAAGCATTGAAGCATTGGATCGATATATTCAATTTTTTTTAGGCTCTTTTAGATTTAGGCTTAAATAGAGTGTCCGCAAAATCCATGCAGAAGCTGCTGACGATTGAGCAGAAGCAACTCCGTTTGGAAATCGCACGGGACATGCTGGACAATGCAAACGGTGACCCCAACTTCCTCAATACCGTGATCTGGTGGTGATGAGTCGTGGGTTTATGGGTATAACCGAGAAACAGAGATTTAGTTTTCAATGGAACATCCATCATCACCGAGGCCAAAAAAGTACGGTAGGTCAGTAGCGATTTCAAGGTCGTGCTGACAGTTTTCTTAGACTCCCATAGGGGTGCAACACGAGAAAAGACACAACCATTGTCAAGGAGTACTACCAGGAGGTCTTTCGTCGCCTTCACGATGCTGTAGGTACGACATCAATGACCAGCTATGTGGGCAGTGACAAGTTTGTATACCCAACACAAGTTTGTAGACACCATAATGCACTTAGGTACCTATTTTTCGCATCTGATTTAAGTTTTCTTGGACAAACAAAGCATTCTCCTGATTTATCAGGCTCCCTACTCTCTCGACATGGCTTCATGTAATTTTTTGCTATTCCCGAAGACAAAAATTCTGCTGAAATGAATTCGATTTGAATCGAGAGAAGACATAGAGAGTATGATTAAATGTTTCTGCCGACAGTTTCAATATTTTTTGAACACACTACATTTTGGAAATTTTAATTGTCTCGTCACCAAAAATATTCCGTATGTCATAGGTTCGTTATCACTGATATAGGAACATTTCATTATTCTTTACGACACGCGACGTGCGAGTCGTAGCATATTTTTTTATTTCCAGCATTTTTATGTGATTATAATCATGAATAACCGGAATCTTTTAGTTTCTATACCTAGCTATTAACTGCGACATTTTAAAAACAGCTTTTTCATAACCCGTTTGGACTAAAATAAATTAAAGTTCATAAAGAGCCAAGAGGGAAATGGAGTGTCTTAACATTTTTCGGGTTTTTTTTAGTATCCCTAACAGGCCTCAGATAAAAGGTAATAATATTATATATCAGTCATTTAATGTGTCCGGTCGTACCTACTCTTAATCCAAGGCCAACTTGGAAAATTGCGGTGTTAGGTGCAAAGGTCGGGTGCTTTCTTTTTCATCAATATTTAATTAAAAGTAATTATTTTCATCAATAGTTAAATTAATCTTCAGTATTCTCTATGAATTTGGATAATAAAGAGCGATTTAAGCCGTGAAAAAAAAATCAAATGATGGACTAAAAAAATTATTTTCGTTATATTCAGAAATGGTGTTAGTTCTATGCAGTCCGAAAAATATTTATAAAATGTATAGAAAGACATTCGGATGTACAAGATATTTGGAAATTAAGGTTTTATTTAATCTTCAAGACGCCGAGGATTTAATGAATTCGATAATCGATAATAATGTACCAATAACAGAGAGTAACAGAATAATAATATACTAATAAGAGTGAAAGCCGTGTCTTCCAATTAAGGAAATTTAAAAGGAAATAGAAGCTTTATAATTCAGCATTCGGAAACACTTGGAGCAAATTTGGCATAAATTATATAAAAATACTCGTAGTTTTTATAATAAAAAATAGATTGAAGAAAAACGACGCTATTTGGCTATCTAATCTAATATTTATTTATTAATGTGCAATGTTATTTATTTATTTGTTAATATAAAAATTGCGACTTATCTATTACTAATGTACCTATCATATGGATTCTTGCTGTCCTCACTTGCGAAAAAAACCTAATTATTTGTTCAATTTCGTCTCACTTGGCTGGCCGTGATCGAAAATGTTTTCAGTTATGTTTGGATTTATGGACGGCTTTTTCGGTCTTTACTCGAACTAAACTTTATTTTGCCTTTTTTCCGACTCAGCACAATTAGTAGACGTAAAATTGTCTATAAACACATGAAATAATACGTCAGTAATAACCCCTTCCAAAGAAAATTAAACATTTATCAACACACAGTTATTAGAAAAAATCGAACTAAAGAGGAAATTTAAAAAGGGAAAACAATTTACTACGCGTTCAAGTTCGAGGAATTATTGCAAACTATAAGCATATCAAGACAGCCAACCGATGAAGGCAAGAAGATTCCCCAATTTTAGGGATCGCATATGAATATGTACATATAAAGTGGATTCCACAAGATACCGCGAAATACATAAAGGACATCCCACACGGTGAGGTGTGCGATCAAAAAGCCGCGCGCATTATCAACTTTTTCACAACTTTTTAAATAATATTCGAATTATGTGACTTAAAATGTATTGATTTATGGCGCAAGGATCCAAAATTTATTTGAATGAAGAATTATCGGGTTTAATTAACTACGAAATTAATATTTTGGGACCTGTGTGTTCTAAAAATTTCGAATTACGGCGAATTTTGAATTGTCATGGCGCGAATTAACAGGGTTTATTGTACTTTCTGGCTGTATCACAAAACACAGCCACTCGCCAGCCCAATTTTATAATACCAACCCGAAAAACCACTAGGTTTTCAAAATAACTTGGTATACTAAGAACAGATTTAGATTTAAAATGCCGCTTATTTGAATTAGTTTGGGAACACTCTGGGTTTGAATACACCAGCAAAACTCCTTGTTTATCTATCTCATTTATCCTTGTCACGAGCAAGTGCGGTTGCAATATCTTTGTCCCAAAAAGTTAAATATTGAAATATAACCTTTTAACTTAAAAAGACATAATATGGATCATTCATAAAATATAATATATTGGGACGCAGCTTTTTAGTTTAATGTGGCGGTACATAGTTTGAAAATTTTAATTTATTACACAATTTTTCATTAACTTAATTATAATTTACAGATGACCGCACCAAAGGATGGTTACTGGTAGATTCTCCGATGCCCACACTGTTCTGGACTGCGGTGTACCTGTCAGTGGTGTGGGCGGGACCGAGGCTGATGAAGAATAGAAACGCTTTCCGGCTCACCTGGTTGCTGGTCCCCTACAACTTGGCCATGGCCGCCCTCAACTTCTACATTGCCGTCCAGCTCCTAACGGCCTCATGGAGACTGCGTTATAGTTACATCTGCGAGCCATGCCGACAGCGGTATGACCCTGATGAAATGCAGGTTTGTACAAATTATATTACTACATTATAGGGCACTGCACATACATACGAGTAAATGTTACATATGGGAAAAATACATTTCTTTGGCCAAAACAACATAACTATTACCGATTTATTGGACAATGGATACTCAAAAATTGTTCAATGACTACAATGCTGAATTTTTTCTCTAACTCTAAAGATATTGCTGCAAAAAAAACATTATTAAGAAACAAAACATTTTATATATTTTTCACTTTTTTGTAAAAATAAAACACTTTATTTAGGGAGATAATTTCAAAGTTTATTGTATATATCGGAATACAATCTTTATAAGCTCTTCAAAACTCTTCAATATTGTTTGTATTTTTTGTCAATATGGGTTTTGGTGTAGGTACATTATCTAGAAGCGATACCTCTTTCTTGTCTTTCGGTGTTTAAGTACATGCCAACTCATATCACATTTTTTCTTCATCAAGCTTGTTCATCACACACAATATTAATCCATCATCATTTTGAGAATTTCATTTAAGTTTTATTTCTCTAGTATTTTTTTTCAGTAACAATATTTTAGACCAAAATTAGAAGAAAAAATTTTGTTCACAATTTTATATAAGTTTATTTATTATTATTATTATTCAAAGGACGCAATATACAGATATTCAATATTAAAAACATATATTTAGAACATCAAGCTCTCAATATATTTTTATTACTGGATATATTCTTTAATTTCTAGAAAGACATTTTCATAAGTAGTGTGATGCTATAATCCAGTCGGAATACAAACGTAATATTTCATTAAAGATGTGACCCTTAATTGACTTCAGATTGCTAATGCTGTGTGGTGGTATTACTTCTCCAAGTTGCTGGAGTTTTGTGACACAGTGTTCTTCATTCTGCGCAAGAAAGATGAGCAACTGACCTTCCTGCACGTCTACCACCACTCCACTATGTTCTCATTCTGGTGGATTGGAATTAAATGGGTGCCCAGTGGATCAAGTATGTCATTATCTATACTAATATTATAAAGAGGAAAGATTTGATTGTGTGTTTGAATTGAATAGACTCCGAAACTACTGGACTGATGTGAAAAATTCTTTCACATTTAGAATCCTACATTATCCCTGATGAACATAGGCTATAGAATATTTTCAAAAAAGTTACAAATCCGTATGAAAACTTCGATAATGTAACGCAACGTGTGAAAACAATATTAAAAAAAAACCTTATGTCGCGTACGCTGCGGAAATTATAGACAATATAGCAAAATGATGTACTACAGTTTTATAGAGGACATCAATATTTACAAAAAAGTCCGCGATACCATATGTTTAACTATTACAGTTATGTCACAATAACTACTTTTTATGTTAAAATATGTAACGTCGCGCCGGTACAAACTAGGCCACATTATACGTACCTGGGTATTAATACTTATCCAAATAAATCACATTTTACCGCAGAAACGGCTGAACAAGTGGCCCAAAACCCACGTAAAACTACTTTGCTGGCTTTCTTTGAGCTCTGTCTTGAGGACTTTCATTGGTTGTGTTCTAGGGCAATAGTGTCATCTAGGAATTTTGCTAAAACTACAAATCGATCGGCACCGTGACTAATATCGAAGACGCAGTCCATTATCCACAGGAATTTTTAAATTCACTAAAGCCTTCTGGACTGCCACCACAAGAATTGACGTTAAAAATCGGAAATCCAATCACGCTTTTGAGAAATTTAAGCCCCCCGAGCATGTGCAATGGGACGAGGCTGCTTATTAAGGAATTGAGGGACAATTTAATTGTAGCGACCATTATCACTGGCCCAGCAGCTGGTCAACTAGCTCAAATACTGAGGATACCGATGATCCCAACTGATCTGCCAATCCCATTTCCGCTTCCGGCTTCAATTTCCGGTAAAAACATCTTTCGCGTTAACTATTAATAAGTCCCAAGGCCAAACCTTCGAGTTAGTAGGGATCGACCTACGAAAAGAATGTTTTACTCATGGCCAACTGTATGTTGGCCTATCGCGGGTCGGAGTTCCTGAAAAACAATTTGTTTTGCTGCCACAAAATAAAACAACATCAAATATCGTTTACAGGGAAGCTCTAATAAATTTAATGGTTTACGTTTTGTATGATCTTTTTACAAACATTAGAAATAAATATAAAATAATCAAATATGTATTAAAAAATAACAAAAGAAATAAAAAATAATAATGAAAAAATTCATTTAAATAATAATATCCAAACTTTCTTTATAATGTACTCTTTTTTAGTAACCTTCGACGCAAAAAGAAGGGTGTATGTGTGTGTGTGTGTTAAAATTTATAGTTTTTGAAACTTTTGTTAAATACCCGTGCGAAGCCGGGGTAGGCCGCTAGTCTTTCATAAATTGTATGGTGGTTGTACCGCCAATTGAATTAAAGAAAAGTAAGTTAACAATACCAATGAAAAAAATCTACCTATTTTCTTTCACTGGTATTGACCGAAATTAGGTTTTCAGCCGAAACCAAAATCGAAACTGAATTTCGACTTTTCTGATTTCAGCCGAAACCGAAACTTATTTAGACACATTAAAATTTACATTATATCCTGAAATCTAGTATGTTTTCCTAGACGTACAAAAGTTCATTTGGGGTAAATTAAATATAAGACATTAAATAAATTAGTAAATAAAAATTAATATAGATTAATAGAAATAGAAAATTAAGTAATAGAACTACTTGTACTAAACATATTTTAGTGAAAAAACTCAGTGAAATTTTTAATAATCTTTAGATATCAGAATTGCAACATACTACAAACATATCAAATCTTTTCTAGTAGTATTTTTGGACAATAGTAATACAATAAATAGCTAATCAATAATTAAACTATAAAATTTGTCAAAAAAAATTTTGAATATTACAAACTCTTTAAACCTGGAAGTTATACAATAATTTTTCTTTTATACAACAGATTAGAATTACAATTACAATTACAATTACAATTACAATTAGAAGTGAATGCAATGCTGGCTGTAGTGTGGTAGATAGAATAAAGAAAGGAGTGCTGAGATGGTTTGGTCATGTGGAACGTATGAACGAGGAAAGGATGGTTAAGAAAATATATGAGGCGAATGTTGAAGGAAACAGGAATAGAGGGCGTCCGCGAAAGACCTGGCATGATCAGGTACTACAAGTATTTGAGGATGGCCCTGTTAAAAGCCGCAACAATCGTAGAACGTGTATGAGAAGATGTATGAATGTGGCCGAAGCAAAAGTGGTGTGCCAGGATAGAAGAGTGTGGCGTTCAATCCTCTCTGCCTACCCCTGCAGGGAAACGGCGTGATGGTTAGTTAGTTAGTTAGTACAACAGATTCTTCTAAAATAATATTTACGGTACTCTTTGAAATAATATGAATACTTCTTAGTTGTTATATTATAGTATATTAGCCCTTATATATTAGATAAAGTGAAATCATATATTAGCCCACACAACATTATGTGTGGAACTAAATAATTAAGATAAATAAAAAAAAAATTAATAAAATTATTGAGATCTTGCATTTGGCACAGATTGTGAAAAAGCCAATTAAAATTTTTAGCTACTAGCTTAGTAGCTAATTTAGATACAAACTCTGGTCTTAAGAGTCTTACATTATAAACTAGATGATGCTGTACGCACCCGAGTAAACCAAAGTTTCAGCTGAGTGGAAGTTTCGGACGATCTTTGCACAAAACTGCGGCTGAACCTAGTTTTTCTTACCAAAACTGAAATTTCGGTCGGTCACTAATTTTTTTTTTTCTCCCAGCTTTCCTGCCTGCCATGGTGAATAGTGGAATCCACGTCCTGATGTATACTTACTATGGACTGTCAGTATTTGGACCAAACGTCAGCAAATTTTTATGGTGGAAAAAATATTTGACTATCCTACAATTGGTGAGAATACCATTATGTATTTTTATGTATAAAATATTCTATAGAAATTACATACAGTTATTCAACATTTTTCAAAAACTGATTTCATAATTTATGCATAATAATTAACACAACGATTACAAACTGCTGGCAAACCTCGTGGTCGGGGAAACCGGTCAGAGGGAAGGAAGACTTTTTCGCTTACAAACAAATTTTGCATATGGACATAACCTTTGTCAAAATGAAGGCAATGAAAATGAATATATTCGTATGTATTTATATTATTCGTATTATAAAAAATGTCTCACTTTAAGATTTAAATGAAATTTCAGATTCAGTTTACATGCGCCCTAGTTCTGGGAATGAATGGGTTACGCACTGGATGTGAGTTCCCTCTTTGGATGCATTACACACTCATCATTTACATGATTTCTTTCATTGTATTGTTCGGAAAATTCTACTTCAGAGCATATATGGAGAGTGTAAGTATTATTAATATTTTAAGTAAATATATTTTAAAAAGCATACAATTTTTGGCTTCTATAATGTTAAATACTATTTTAAGTTCAAAGAAAGTACTTGAATGTACTATGAATAATTCTTGATGCAAAAAACCAAGAAGTATTTTTTTCGTTATTCTGAAATTAGGTCAAACTGAATATGAAAGAACAAATAAACAAATAATTAATTATTCCGTAAATTTAGTTATTTTGCTATTTGCTACAGCGGAATTTGACTTGTATGTATGTGTACATTTATATTTTACGTTTTCTACATATTTGTGCATCACTTTATTATCACATTACTTATGTGTTCAGCCTATTACATTATTTATAATTTGTTTTGGAAAGTAAATAAATAAGGGCTCCTTATTGCTGTTAATATTTTCTTCCAAAATATCAATTATTTTTATTAATTATATTAATTATTATTTATTTTCAGGGAGGAAAAGCTTTAGAAGTAAGATACGGTCAGGAGTACAAGAAAGTTGAGAATATTGAGCATCTATCATACAATAAGAATAAATTGATGTAATACATTAATTTTATTTTATTAGTTAGCGATCAACCAAGAAAATTAAATAGGGAATGTGAATAGGTATTTCAAATAAAATATATACATATATTGTAGATATATTTTAATGTTAATCTATATTAAAAAACCTGTAATAAAGAGGTATAATAAAATCTAAACACATTATGTATTTGTATATAAACAATTTGAAATGTATGTCAACAATATACAAGATTTTTCAAAAACTTTGCCTTTCCAGAGTCACTTGACACAAGAAGCAAGCTTTCCAGAATGTCTTTATTTATGAATACTCTGTAACTGGAAACAACTTGATTGTATGTGTCCGTTCTTCATAGATATAAAAGAATACATATATTTACAAAAATTTAATTTTGTAATTTTCCACATAATTCTTCTAGGACAGTGGGAATAGGCAATTAGTAACACAATGTGCTAATCTATTATGTATACTGTGAAAATTACTATTTTAATCATAATTTTTAAATGAAATTGTAATAGGATAAAAAAAATTCCACAAAAGATTTTTTAACCCTTTAATTCCTGAATAAAATTTCATAAAAAGTTACATGATGAGTCAAATATGTATACAATAAAAATAAATTGAACAATATAATTGTGATTATATATATTCATTCACTGCTAAATAAATAAAATAAAAAAATGTTATAAATTTAGAAAATAATTAAAGTGAGAAAGTTTGAAAAAATAACGCTGATTCAGATTTATCCGCATCTAGCACGTAAAGGGTTAATATAGATGATTTATGATTATTATTTTTCTGACTGACAAAATTTTTCTGTATAATAACGATATGATATATTTATCCTGCAATGATGTAACGAGGTTTTGTTACATTCATTATGAATTTAAATTTCATTAAATTGATGTCTCAGAACATATTACAAGAACTAAATTGGCAGCACTATCTCACTCATCAGCTGAAAATTGCAAGCAAGAGAAAAAAATTTAACTTTTATAAGAAAATACTTTTCAAAGGTTTCCAATATTTAGAAGACAGCTATGCTATTTTTCCCTTTTGAATCAGAAAAAAAGAATGTGATGAAGTATTCTTACACAGTTATATGTATGTATTTCAGTTGTAGTTGACTGTTAAAAAGTATATTTTTAAATAAATATGATACGTAAAAAAATCTCAACTTTGTATGTTTGAACCACATGTGATAAATAGGTTCTTTATATCTCAGATATGTTTTACCTAAACATCTTATTTAAGTATCTTAGGAAATGTAATATGCGTCAAATATTTACATCAAGCAATTCTATAAAACTTTTGATGAAAATAATCTACACCTTTGGAAAAAAACATTGATTAATGAATTATCGTAACAATCAAAGTGTTCTGCATAAATTTAGGAAATAAAAAGACATATAAAAAGAAACAAATATTTAAATTGATACATACATATTATATATTTAATAAATAATTAAATGTCATCTGAAGCGAACTCATAAAATTACCGCAATAATTAATAAAAAATACTTATTTTTATATTAAAGAACATGTTCTTATTGTAAAGTTGCAATTTCCGAACAAAGTTCTTTGAATTTTAAAACCAAATTTATCAATCACTTAGAAAAATCAAATAACGAAATATTTTTTCATTGATTTGATTTTTCTTTCTAATCGTGTCAATTAATAAAGTTTAACTTTTAGCAAAACTCTAAAGAAGATTGGTACATACTCCATGGAAGAAATTCATAATCTGATGCAAATTTATATGTTGAGCATAAACTTGTCGCAGCGACATTATTATGTCCTTAATAATACATAATATGAAAATACTTAGACTTGATAAAGCAGCAGAAATTTTTAAATATATTTTTACAGAACAAATTAATTTTTACATATACTTTTTTGAATATGTGTTTGTGAAATTATATATGTAATAATTAATATAAATATTATTAAAAACAATAACTACTCAAATGCTTCTTGAAAAATTATATAAAAAATTTATTTAATATTCCTTGTAATAAATGTTGGTGATGAAATATTTGCAGCTAACGAAGTTTCAGGAATTTTGTTGAATCTTTAACACAAAGAAAAATATTTGTGAAAAAATATATTTATATGAGAAATAAATTTTTTAATGTATAAAAGTTGTCTAGATTTAAGTGTTACCTTATAATATATAAAAATATTTAACTGCAACCAATTGTACATAAAAATAAATATTAAAAAAATATTTTTATATAAAAAATATGTATCGGGTAATTTTATTGAAAGTACCTTTATTTAAAAAAAATTGTGGAAATAATGCTACTACCATTTTTTATGTGAGTTGGCATTGTGCTCTTGCTATGTACGCCACTTTCTGGGCCCTTTGAACTATTTCCGGACATCTCTTTTTTCTTACAAGTCTACAATCTTGAAAGAAACCTTCATTTCTTGGAAATCCGTTGCTGCCATCACTAAATGTGACTATTCCTGAAAACAAACAATTTTCATGCAAAACTTAAGGCTGGACATTCACTGCAAATGCATATTTAGACATTTTTTTTACGAAAATGTGGGTTTTTATTATTCATTTATATCAGAATGTATACTCTAGACTGCAATTTTTTTAGGGCAATAACTTAGATAGAACATTTGTTATTGTATAAAAGTAATAAACTGGACATTATTTACAATAATTAATAAAATATAAGCATTAAATGACAGACCCCGGCCAAAAAATCGTTTTTAGTGTCCTAGGCGGTGCTAATTTTTTATGAATATTTATATGTACGCATAATGTTTTTTTACACGTATAAAGTATACTTCATATCATTATAATTTTTACTAAGGAAATCAAGAAATATTCAATGTTAATAATGTTATAAAATTTTAAATTTGCAAGAAATTTTTATGTTTTTTGTTGATTTTAAAACGCGTTTTATTTATATAAAGAGATGATTCTAAACAGTATATTCTATTTATTCCCGTATTTTGAGGTTTTACTCACTTAATAAAAATGAGTTTTTTTTAATAAAAACACCTTAATAAATATTTAAAAATAAAAATTCCAAAGTATGAAATGTGTCAATAAATGACGCTGCCGCTAACGGAATTCTGTCTTATAATTACGAATAAATAAATGAATAATAAAAACGAACATTTTCGTAAAAAAAAAATGCCAAAATATGATTTGCAGTGAATGTGCCGCCTTAATATATTATTTAGCTTTCAAAAATATAATTATTGTAGAATATTTTTTTGCTTTATTTCATTTCTCAATAAAAGCATATTTATTTTTTCAAGTTTGCATTTACTGGGGTATTATGCCGTGTTGTTACGACCTTTCGGGCCGACGTTTCGGATCCCATTGCAGGGTCCATCATCAGCCCTGATGATGGACCCTGTAATGGGATCCGAAACGTCGGCCCGAAAGGTCGTAACAACACGGCATAATACCCCAGTAAATGCAAACTTGAAGATTCTGAGTGGCCGTGAAAACCTAAG
This sequence comes from Agrypnia vestita, assembly GCA_016648135.1. Classification (NCBI taxonomy): domain Eukaryota; kingdom Metazoa; phylum Arthropoda; class Insecta; order Trichoptera; family Phryganeidae; genus Agrypnia; species Agrypnia vestita. The sequence goes on along the minus strand of JADDOH010024804.1, from coordinate 110,528 downwards.
AACATATTTATTTTTATTTAATAAAAATTGAATAATGTTTTACATGACAAAATTATTAACACATTCCCTGTCCACTCAATTCACAGGTTTTAAAAGGATAAGCATTTTGTGGTCGGTAAATTGGAGAGTTCATCAATACATCTGTTAATTTAACTACATACGTGAAGTTTCATATCAAATGATGATCAGAGGAATCAGACGGCAGCCAAGTCCAAACGCTATTAAAATAAGATTTTTATTGAAATGATTATAAGATACTCGGGTCTGGCACCTGACATTGAATACCCACCAAAAGATATCACGGTTGGAAGGAATGTATTAAAACATTCAATCCCACTACTAAAGCTGTCTTGTCAAATGAAAATAAATCAAAATAAATAAATAAATCAAAAATTATACAAAAGCAAAATGTAATATGATTGAATTGTACTCTTTAAACATACTAGTTAGAAATTTGATACTTCTTAAAATTTGCAGTAATTGAACCGAAAAAATAATACATAACATATATTCATTACCTAGACCCCAAATCCTTCCTCCTCTGAATTCACCTTCAAATTTCATTCCATCAGCTCTCCAAAACACTCCATGACCATGAAACCATCCTTGCATGAACTCTCCTTCAAATCTATAACATTAAAAGTGTTTGAAAAGTTAGGCTACATAAACACCCGATAATGTTTTATTTTTATGTAGGTACATAAGCTTTACAAACAACAATGCAAAATGTACATGAATAAATTTTGCATATCCAAGAAGTTGTGAAAAGTACAGGCTTTTTATTTATATAAAGTGAATGAAAAGAATCAGATTTATTAGTTATCATACATATGAATAAAGCTCACAAATAAATTGCTTAGATTGATAATTTATAAATAAAATAGTTGAGACATCTATAAAATGTTGGAATAGGAAAAAAGTCAAAATATTAATGTACTTTGCACCATCGGGAAACGTCATTACGCCGAGCCCAGAACACAATCCATTAGTAAAGGCACCATCATATCTCGTTCCATCCGGTAAAACTAAATGGCCCATTCCATGCTTTTGTCCCCTGGAATTCCAGTCTCCAATATAACGAGTAGTATCTTCATACTTGTAGGCGCCTGTCTTAACAACTCCGGGATCCACCACTATCAAAAAATAATAATTTCAGAACATTGAAAATATTTTAGAATGCAACACAAGAGATGAAATGAGAGGTATAAAAGAAAAATCCAAAAAAATCCAATTAATGCAATCATCGAGGATTACTAATTAAGAACGTATTGAAGTCGAGATTTTATGGGAAATATATATATAGCCTATAAATTTATAGGAAACTTGATTTTGGAAAGGATAGATATATAAAATTAGTAATCCTCGGTGAATGCATTCACCTTCAACCATTTCACTTGATTCTGGGTTAGCAGTCCGAATGATAATGGATACAAAATACAATCTAGACTATGGTCAGCACTTGTAAGGTTTCACTTACCCTGTAATCAAATTATATCTACTTAAAACTGCCTCCCTGAACAATGTGTGCGTAATTTAATACTGTTAAGTAATGTTGCTTTATTAATAAAGGTATGTCAAATTTAAGTTATAATTTTATATATTATATATATACATATATATATATATTTTATTTATATATTTTATTTGCAACATTTATATATTTTATTTTATTTAATGCAGTATATCAGCAGCTTCTTTAAATCTTTGTAGATAAACTGCTAAAACTAAATGTCTTGCCCATCTATACGTATATGATCCAACTAATATCTCTCATTTTTCATGACTTGTGAGAAAATGAGTAGGGGAAGTAGGGGGAATGAAGTTCACTTAAGGAAAAAATCATATTTTTTATATTTTTAGCTTTATATTGATAGTATGACAAAATAACAATGGCTTATTTGATCACTTATCAATCATTTTAAACAAAACTTGTGAATTCTTCATTAAATAATTAGTAATTAAGCATTAACTAAAAACCAGTTTTGAGCGGCATTGCCCCTGACCCCGGGTAATACCGCTCAGGCAAAGGGGTAATGACGCTCAAACCTGTGTCTATGAACAAAATGAATAATATCAATTTTAACAAATCAAATATTAAAGAGATCAATCTTAAATAACTAAATTAATGTTAATATAATCATAATTTTAGCTTGTTATAGGAATTTATAATTAATAATAGGAACAATATTTATAAAGAATGACATTTTAGTCTTTGACATATGTATATGTAAAACACAAATATACCCTTCTGCAGAATCCCACCGAGAACATATGGCATGAGCCCAATGTCCAATGAAGTACAGTGATACCACATTTCATTGTTCCTTCCAAATTCTTCTCAAATAATACACTTGTAATTTTCATTGTCCACATTAGTTGCTTTCTTAGTTTTTATTTTGTTTTGGTTATCACTCTTATTCCATTATGCGTTCCTTTTATTCTATTTCTCTTCTAGCACACTTTTTATTGGAGTTCCTGTCAATAAAGTATGTTGTTTTCTTTTCTATGAACTGGTTTAGAAGATGACCTTGTAGTTGGGGTCCTGGCTATATCAGAAAATTTCAGAGCAGTCTGTCTTTGTTCATCGTATAGATCTTGATTAGATGGTCCTGGAATAGGTGATTTAGCGGGGGCATACCTTAGCTCATTAGATCGACTAGGGGTAGGTGTTTTAGAACTAGGCCCAGGAAGTTCAACTTCTAGGTTTGGCGTCGTAAGTAATGGACTGGGCAGGTGTGATGCAGGCTCCTCATTCACAGTTGCGTCAAAATATTGTGCAGGTTCAGAATCATGAATATTATCATTTTCGATTTGATTGGGTTGGTCTGAATTTTGAGCCACTAACGATGTTGCCAAGAAGTCTTGCTCGGTAAAAACATTTGGGTATGAAGAGTATATTCTCGTGGCTCAAAATCCAGCTTCTCCTTTGCTTATATTTGCAACTTGTGCATATATTGTTGAATAAACCTGGAACATCATACGGAGTTATTTTCGCCATCGAATGTATCTTCATATTCATGTTGCATTCTTGTCTGTAAGCAACCTTTAGGGGTCTAAAGAAAGACACGTCAAGAGCAATGTTCCCTATAAGGTGTGCGCGTGTGCGCGCGCACACCTACCAAAATGTCTCCGCACACATGTTTTACCCTCCGCACAGTCATTATTATAAAAGAAAATTTCCTTTGCCAGATTTTAGTTTTGCTCAAATGCATGAAACAATACATGCACAATCCTTTCGCACGCTTTCGGAGAAATGAGTCGAATAGTACAATTTTACCAATTAATTATATAAAACTTATCCTCTTAAAATGTCAAAAAGGAGTGGATGTGATATTTCTAATGCGACCATTAAGAAGAAATCCTGCGATAAATTTAAACTGGAATGGCTCTCTGAAATCGTCGAAACAGAAATGCCATCTTCAATGCATTTACAAAAAGTAAGAATTGGTGAAATATTTGTTTATTCGGAGACATATGATTGTGTCAAATGCATAATACGTTCCGAATGAAATATTAAAAGTAGGTATCTACAACAGAAATGCGACTTAATTCGGAGAAAGATTTTTTACGTAGTTGAAATAGAAATAGTATAATTTTGAATAAAAGTGAAAAAACTACATTTTTATAAATGTTTATTTTGAAAAAAAAACACAACATACAAATATATAGATTCAATATAAATAAAAAGAAAATTCTACAAGTTTAGTATGTATTTTATATATTATATCAGCAAATATTTTTTAATTTATTTCAAAAATTATCTTTATTAGTATTGTTATTATATAAAAACACTGTGATTAATAAATACTCTAAAAATATACATTTTAATGAAAAATTGAATGTGTGTTTAGGGGTGTATATTTATCGCACCGCCGGTGTATATTTACGGCACACATGCGTCGAAGATCCGCACACACTAATGAATAATTAGAGGGAACGTTGGTCAAGAGGTTGAGTTCTGTGAAAGTGGACTGCTCATATTTTTATTTTTAAGTCTGTCTCTTAATATGGTAAACGAAATGTTATATGTTTTTGCTGCTGATCCTTTTTGACCTCTTTCAATCACAGTCTTAGCGTTGAGTAGGTCTTCTTCGCTCCAACCGCTTTAGCGATGGTCTTTGGCCGACTTCTGGGTATATCTGGAAAACAAACACATGACATCACTTAGGGGTAATGGCGCTCACTGTCAGCGGCATAACCCCAAATGACTATTTTGTTTTTAGGTTAAAATTTTGCATCAACTGATTAAAATTGATCACGAATCTTTGTGCTATCGCTAAATACATTAGTTATTTACCAGAATTCATAATAGTAAAAACAAAAAAGTATGAAAATTTGAGACTTGCCGATAAAAATAATAAGCCAAAAATTACATCAGCGCGATCGCAAACAAACGCACTTAACATTTTTTTGCTGGGGGCAGACTGGCAAATCATGTCGCCGCCTGCTCACGCATCACACCTTCCACGCTTTACCCTTCGTCCTGTGTTCCTAGGCACCGTGGTTCTCAAGTTATAAGCGTGAACGGCATTACCCCGTAAGCGCCATTACCCCCGCTTCCCCTATCAGAGTTCTCAAAATGTTTATATTAAAAAAACTCAACTATAAATCGTTGAAAGATTTATGATAAAATCAGTAATGGATGCAGTCCTAAAGATGTTAACAAAAAACTTATTAAATTTAGAATCAGTTTGACGGTTTGAGAATAGGTTGGAAGCCCAGTCTGGTCTGGTCACCTTCACCATTCCATTTCAGTTCAATTAAGATTTTTCACCAGTTCAGTTCCCAGGCAAGTCAGCTCAATTAAGATTTTTCTATATATGAAGGCAGCAATATTTAAAAAAAAAAAATTCAAATGTAGTCACCGGAAATAACTAATTTAGAATGAATAACTATTAGAATACTGAATTTGAGATTTTACAGGAAATATTGCTCTATCCCTTCCAAAATCTTCTTTCCGAATTGCTATTAAAAACAAAGGCAGCAATGTCCACTTCAACTCGACCCAAAAGATGTGTTATGTGACAAAATGGCTACGTCAAACTAAAGTGAGAGTTGATGTCGATTTTAGACCGAAACATCATAGCAAAGACAGCAATATCTATATTTAAGAATATGTGAGAATTAGCTTCAACAATCTCACCGGAAAGGGACCAAAGAGTCCCCAAACCCAGGCCCGCCGCGCAGAGTAGGGAAGAGATGGAAGCCACAGGGCTTATGACCCGTCGTCGCTTCAGATTGCTGTGGTCAGGGAGTGTGTTTTGAAATGCATTTAAATAGAATTTCAGCATTTCCAGTGACCAGCATAGCCTATAGCATAGCCCTTCAGTGTAGGGCAATCCAATAAGATTTCCTCCCTAACATAATAAAAACCATCCAATAAGATGCAGGTTCCAGAGAAATTTCCTTCAGTTGTGTCAGGTTTTTTGTATTTATTTTATTTTTGTACACATATCTCAGAAACGCCACACTGAGATATTGCTGTCTTTGCTTTTATACCTCTCATATAGAATATCTATGCCGATCCCGCTCCCATCCACCTTCTCGCCATACTTCTCAATCGGTAACTTGATGGCAAACCTACTACTCCCCTAATATTAAATAATATAAGTCAAAACTTATTTGAGACTTACCTCAGATCTCTTAATTACGATAATCCATGATAATATCTCCTGAAACTATTTTTTCTGTATTTTTATATACACACAATAATGTGTATATAAAAATACAGTAAAATAAAGAAAAGAGGGAGATAGGTTTCAATGTATAAAAATCAATACAGGATGTTAAAAAATATAATTTATTATCGTTTATTATATCAACATTTTATTTAAAAAAATAACATATATTTAAAAAGTCGTAATAAAATTTATTCACTTTCTATCTTTCTTTAAACGCATCCGTCTATGCATATTTGGTACGAAAACAGTTTCATTATTGAAATATCCATACAGTTCCATCTAACAAATATACAGGTTCTCTCATTTTGAACAAAAATACAGTTATTGATCGCTACGATCTTTCTTTCGTGAATTTCTTGCATGACTTTCGGTAAAGAGTCATGCAGTTGTCAAATATCAATGAAAACACACATTTCATTCTACATTGACTGACTGACTATACTGACTTCTTTTTTTGTCACTACTTTTTAGAACTAAAATGTTCCTCTAAAACAATCTTGACTTCGAAAACAATTTTAAAATAACTATTCTTGCATCGTGTTATATCAAAATTGTGGATAAAAAGATTGTGTAAAAACAGAATCTGGTGTACTTGTATTGAGAAAGCTTTGTTATCACTAAATATATAATGAGAGGGAAATAAAATAAAAATATAAATTTGCAAGACTTTTTTTTTCTTTATTGTTTTCCTATGTACATCAACAATAGATATTTTAAGAAGAATCAACGTCATCTTCATCCTGGCTATCGGAATCAGCAGTTCCCCTTCCACTGGACTCACTTCCTGATTGGTCGTCATCTATTTCCATCTGGTTGTCATTTTGCTGTTGGCGCTTCCCCAGATCCTTTATATACTGCATAGTGTACTTGTTGAAATCGCAACTGTAACAATAAGATGAATACTTGAAACAGTTATGAAAATAATAATTGATTATATAAAATATAACAGAGCTAGTCCGCAATGCTTTACAGGTAGATATAAAATATACTGATTGCTATTTATTTGAATATCTTACAAGATTAATAAATTATATATATCATTCGTGATAAAATTCCTCGTATTCTATTTATTGTAAAGAATCTAGGTAATATGCAGTTTTGTCTTGTCTCCCCTGTAAAATCTGTATTAAGTGCTTTACGAGGTATTGTTTTAATAATAATAATATTTTGATAATTTATATAGCGCCGTTTTCGCGAATACTCACCTCAAGGGCGAATTTTTGCGAATACTCACATCATGAGCAATATGCTGTATCACTGAGTGAATACACAGATGTAAGAATGTTCTTAGGTTTTCACGGCCACTCAGAATTTTCAAGTTTCAAGAATTTTCAAGGCGAACAAACCTCAACCTTGAAAAACATACAGAACCTGAGTGCAAAGGCATCGCCTTTCTGCCTTTTGTCCAAAGTGTTACAGACAGAATTGCCAGAGCTCTCAAGAAGAGAGATATTAAGACAGTTTTTGGTACCAACTCCAAAATTAAGGATATGTTGAGATCAGCAAAGGATCGAGATCGCTTGGAAACAGACGGTGTGTATAGACTCGATTGTCAAGACTGCGATAAAGTATACGTGGGACAAACGGCGCGTACCATTTCCAAAAGGGTCAACGAGCACAAACGGGCATGCAAACTCGGTCATCCAGAAAAATCAGCACTGGCTGAGCATTTTCTGGATACCGGCCATCATTTTGCATTCGAACCGAAAATCCTTGGAAAGCCTAAGAGTCACCATGCGCGTCTTATCAAGGAAGCACTAGAAATCTACAAGCATCCGATAAACATTAATAGAGATGATGGTCTCAAATTAAAAACATCTTGGTATCCGGCGCTTCAAAGTCATTCTCGTCGCAGACTCCGCAGAGATAGTGATCAGACAACAGATGAATCATACATAAACGCAATACAACACATCATGACTTCGGCACGGTATTGCAAGCCGATACTTAACCACAACACCAACATTCAAGACAACACATCAGCCCTGATGATGGACCCTGCAATGGGATCCGAAACGTCGGCCCGAAAGGTCGTAACAACACGGCATAATACCCCAGTAAACACAAACTTGAATACACAGATGTAGTCCACAATACCTTAAAGGTAGATTCCTGCTTAAATGATTAGTAAAATTCAAGCAAAAATATCCTAATATCATTAGTTATGGAAATAAGCAACATCAGTTTACATTTTTTTTACAATATTTCTTATTTATCTTCTGTTAAACATTGGACTATCATTAACGTAATCATCAAACAGTTAAATCAAAAGTTAAAAATTCATTTACTTCAACTACAGCAGCAACAACAACAACAGCAACTACAATATTCAAAAAGCAAACCTGAAATTTTGGAATTCGAAATTCCACAAGGAACTGTCATCGGACCAATCTTATTCTTAATTTATATAAATCAAATGTTTAAATTATCACTTTGTGGTGAAATTATAGCCTTCGCTGACAGGGTTCGAGGATATATTAGGTCCTTACATATGAAATTGGCGTTTAGTATGGGGGGAACATAAAGCCGATTTTTTTTATTATAATATATTTATTTAATCAAAGTATGTACCATTGCTATCTATGCACTTTTGCCATCGTATAGGTAGTTCATCGATCCCTTTACTAAAAAAACCATTCGGACGGGAATCAATAAAATCTTTGAAGGCGGTTTGGACTGCCCCATCGGAGTTGAATTTTTTCCTTTGCAAGAAGTTATCCAAATTTCGAAAAAAATGGTAATCTGTTGGGGCAAGGTCCGGAGAGTACGGTGGATGTCTTAGACATTCCAATTGAAGCTCCTCTAATTTGGTAGCCGTCTGTTGTGCAGTGTGTGGTCTAGCGTTATCATGAAGCAGCAGTGGCCTAGAGCGATTAACCAGCCTCGGTTGTTTAGCAGCTAGCTTTTCCATCATGGTTTGCAGTTGCTGACAATAGACATCTGCCGTAATCGTCTGGCCAGATTTAAGAAAGCTGTAGTGAACGACACCAGCACTAGTCCACCAAACGCTCACAAGTAACTTTTTTGGAGTCAATTTTCGCTTGGGGCATGGTTTGGCTGGTTCGGCAGGGTTCAGCCATTGCGATGAGCGCTTCCGATTATCGTACAGGATCCACTTTTCATCACAGGTAATGATTCGATTTAAAATCCCTTCATTATTGTGCCGGTTGAGTAATGCAACGCAGCAGTCAACGCGCGTTTGTTGATTTGCTTCACTCATTCGTGAGGTACCCACCTTTCAAGCTTTTTCACCTTACCAATTTGCTTCAAGTGGATTAAAACAGTTTTATCACTAACACCGCAGCCTGCAGCTAACTCGGATGTGGTTTGCGATGGATCCGCGTCCACAATAGCCTTCAATTCTTCATTATCAACTTTGGTCTCCGGCCGTCCACGGAGCTTGTTCTGCAGGTCGAAATTTCCAGAACGAAAACGTTGGAACCAAAAACGCACTGTGTTTTCTTTTGCGGCAACGTCGCCATACACATCATTAATCCTTCGAGCCGTTTCTGCAGCACTGGTGCCACGGTGGAACTCGTACTCGTAAATAACGCGATATTTCAAGTTTTTCATTTTGTAAACTGAGTGACGCAAAGAAAAAACAATTGAGGAAAAAACAAATGAATTATAATTTTCAAAACACAAATACATGAGTAAATAGCTGTATAAATTTGGATTTGGAATTCCTAACCAAAGAGAAGATATTTGAGATCAAATTTGCCAGTACGGCTAAACGCCAATTTCATATGTAAGGACCTAATATATCCGCAGATATGTATCACGATATTTATGACAATTCATTGTAAAAAATGTAAAAATAATGTAACATACAACACTGAGTGTACTGAACTTAATCATAAGTCTAATATTAAATATTTAGGAATAACAATTGACAAACATGTCAAACGGCAAGACCATGTCATTCTGACTGTGGAACGATTGAGAATATTGATCTATGTTTTTTACAATCTATGCAATATATTAAATAAAAATACTTTTAAAATGGTGTATTACGCGTTGGTGCAGTCCCTTTTACAGTATGGTATTATTGGGTGGGGAGGGGCATATAATGCACCCTACAGCCATTAATCATAATACAAAAAAATAATTATTTAAATGATTCTCAAAAAATCTTATGACTATCCTACTGAAAATATATTTCAAGAATTTAATGTACCATCACTCACAAAAATATACAAAACAAACTCCCTATGCCAAATTTCCAAAGATTATTTTATAAATAAAATTTTTCAAAATTGTACTCCTTATGAAATCCCAAAGAACCTCTGTAACGAATATCAAAACAAATATAAAAATGTAATAAAATGACATATTTTCGTAATTTTTCAAAATTAAAATCGCAAGTCAAATAACATAAATAAATGTATGAAAATATTAGTCCCCCCCTCTCCCTCCACGCGATGAAAATACACTAAGAAAAAAAAAAATTTAAAATATATATATATGACAAATTTTCATAATTTCACTCCTAACGAAACCCCAAAGACCCCCTATAGGGAATAATAATTTGAAAAATGTAATGAAATGTACAACGTAGAATTTTTTTTTCAAAAAAGTAATATGTACTAACCTCTAATGAATCATTTCCGTAATTTTTCAAAATAAAATTCGCAAGTCAAATAACATAAATAAATGTATGAAAATATAAGTCCCCCTGCACCCCTCCCTGTGACGAAAACAGATTTCGAAAAAAAATATCTCCAAAAAAATATATGTATGACAAATTTAAAAAATTTTACTTCCGTTTTAAATATTCAAAGAAGTAAAACGTGTCCACATAATCTTTTTAACCCTCTGCAAAGAAAACGTGCTTTTCCTAATTTTTCAAAATATTATTATTGTCAGTATTGAGCGATAATTGTATACTAAAAAGCGCTCCTTATTAAGTTACATAAACGACTTTGTGATAAACAAAGAAGAAGTAGAAAATAAATTTTAAAATGTCACGCGCTAAAGACTTGTCTATTGTAATTTTTTTTTAAATTGTGTTTGTCATTTAAAATTGCAGAGAAAACCCTAAATATGTGCGAAAATAAGTTTAAAAAACCCTTAAAAATGGCCTTGTAAGAAAAAGGCCTCATGTATATACAGCTCGAGTTCGTCAATTTATAGGTGACGTCACTCTCGGTTCCATTGCACGATCAAATAATAAATATTGATTGAATTTACGTAAAATATACAAAAATTCTCCGACGCATCCGCCCGTCATGGAGGTTACCCTCGGACTAAAGAGAAAATGAAATTCAACAAAGATTACAGCGAAGTTTTCACAAAACGGAAAAACAAAAGAAAATCTATAAAAATATTCATTTTCGAACGATTTGTTTCACTTATAACTTGACTAAAAATGAAGCTAGAAAAAATCTAAAAATAGGGTCTGTGAAAAGCTGGGCTCTACAAAACGCATATTTTAAAATCTCAATCCGTTTCACTGCCGCGAAGCTACGGTCGAAATATTTTTCGGAACAATATTTTTCAATAGACTCGCTAGCGGCACACTTTCTCTATCGAGTGGGGTATAGATGATAAATGTAGGCCTCCCCGTCGCGGAGCAGCATACCAAAATATAAAAAACGCTGAAAAAACGCATTAAAAAGATTGCCACCCCTCGGCCATGTCTTCTGAAAAGATTATTTTCAATAGAAAAGATGCGCACCGTTGAGCGCCACGCGGTGATGCCATTTGCGTGTCTGTGCGATTTTTTTTGACAGATTTATTAAAGAAACGGAAATTTAGACTTTGGTTGCGTACTGAGAAAAGTGGAGGGGGTAAAAAAATCCAAAAATGCACAAAATATGGCGCTTCTAACTATCGTTTGAACCTGGTACTCGATTTTTTAATTTCGATAAAACTACGCCTACAGTTGCAGAAACGGCGTTCTCGCGAAAACGGGGATTTATTTTTGCATTTCGCCGAGAAAGAAAGCTACGCAAAATTGATGTATGTAAAAAAAATATGACCGGATTCGGCACAAAACGCCATACTTTTATTTTGAATCCGATCGCAAAACGCCAAGATGTGCAATAAAAACGAAATTTCACGCAATCGAGCGTAGAATCGAAAAAAGAAGAAGAAAATAAATGTTTAAGAAACTACACGGGGTAAAGAGTTGTCCTTGGTATTCTTTTTAAAAATTGAGATAATCGTGTATACTCGCGGAGAAAACGGTAAATTTGTGCGAAAAAAAAGCCAAAAAAACACAATAAAAACGGCACATGTTCAAAATCGATGTGACAAACAAACATATATCGCGGAAAGTACCTTACAACTTTAATATAATAGGTAGATAAGGTAGATATTCTGTATTACTATACAGAATACATATTTTATTAATTGATATTCAAATAAATCAATATATTTTTTTGTTGTTTTTAGGATCCATCGTTTGTTCAGAAGTAACAGTTAAGAAAAAAGCAACATTTTTGCATTTTCCACCAATCAAAACAAAAACCGTTTTCGTAAACGTCTATGCTTTTTACTTAGGGCTAGACATCCATTTCATAAACATGCGTTTCTGTCAAATTACGTTGATAGATCATGTGCTTTCAAGTCGTGCGCGAGATGTAATCTGAGCACAAATCAAATAAAAATTACACGTTCGTTACATATTTATGGTACATATGTTGTTAAAACAGTAAGATTTTGATAGAAAGATATGGTCATATATTCTTCGATTTCGTCGGTGTCAGGTATTCCCGCAGAAATACTTCGTCTGTCAAAATATTTACTTATTTAACTTTTGACAAATGATTTTATATTATTTGAGTCGACTTATTATTTAATAATTTAAGAATCATATTAATAATTCTGAACTCCTTTTTAAATCAATGCATATCGTAATATGAAAATAACAAACCAATTAACTACGCCCACATGTGTACGATGTATGTCAAAATGTATTATTTTAACTTTCGACAAATTCCCGTATTTTATTTACATCAAATTATTACTTACTGTATAGAATTTAAAAAACATATTAATAATTCTGAAATACTTTTCAAATCATAATGTATACCGTAATATTAAACAAGAACTAAATACATGGTAGACGTGAACTCGCATGCGCAAGGCACGTACAGTGTGTATCTTGACACTTCAAATGATCTGGAACAATTGTTGAAATTGGGATAATACCGAAACTGACATGTGACGCATGTTCAAAGTGTAAAAAGGACGAAACCGTTCGAAAATCCATATAAAACCTTAATATATGGGAGATATTAATTGCTTTTGAGCGTATTATATAATAATAATTCATATAAATGTCAAATTTGGCGATAAGAAGTACGATTAATAGTGAAATAAATGACGAGGAATATTCGGCTACATGAAGACATCTGGCCTCTGCCGTGGCCAGACGGCATATGAACGGCATTTTGACATATGAGGATGTCGTTTTTCATACTTTAGAATTTTTATTTTAAAATAATAATTAACGTGTTTTTAATAAAAAATGTAGCTTTTTAATAGTGAATGAAGACTCAAAGTGCGAATATAGATACAATATATCGTTTAAAATCATATTTTTATATGAATAAACAACATTTGAAAATCATCAAAATACGTAAAAATTTCTTGCAAGTTTGACCATTATAACTTTATTAATATTGAAAATTTCTTAATTTCCTACGTACGGATTCTAGATAATTAAGTAATCTTTATACGTATAAAAAACATATTGTGCTCACATATAAATTTAAGAAAACTACTCATCGCCGACCAACAATAAAAACGAGTTTTTGGACGCGTCCTCTCGATTAATTAATTAGAAATTTACTTGTCTCTAATAAAAAAACTAACTTTTAAATAGTGGGTGAGGATTCAAAGTGCGGTAAGTAGAATATATCGCTTAAAATCATCTATTCATATGAATAAACAACATTTGAAAATCATCAAAATACGTAAAAATTTCTTGCAAGTTTGAACCATTATAATTTTATAAATATTGAATATTTCTTAATTTTCTTCGTACGGATTCTAGTTAATTAAGTAAACTTTATATGTATGAAAAAACATATTATGCTTACATACAAAATTTAAACGAACCACTCTTCACCCGGGAACATTAAAAACGTTTTTTTGCCGCGGTCTGTGGATTAATCCCTATATTTTTCTTAATTATTGTAAATAATGTTCAGTTTATTACTTTTATATAAGAACAAAGCTTCTATCTAAGTTATCGCCCTAAAAAAAAATTGCAATCTATCATATACATTCTGATATAAATTAATAATAAAAACCCACATTTTCGTAAAAAACGCCGAAATATGCATTTGCAGTGAAAATGCCGCCTTAACTATTACTCTAACTACTGATCAAACAACCAGCCCTTAGCCTGTTTCAAGAAAACTATCATGTTTTGTTATTCTAAACCGTGATATCCAATTAATTTATTCAAAACATAAATAGATGAGATGAGAAGTTCAAAATTCCATTAATCAGATACGAAAATACGAAATCAGATAAGAAAAATGACTGGTACATGCTTAAAATTCCACAAAAAAATAGTTAATTTTCCTCCTTATACAAAAAATTTTCTTAAATAAAATTTATAAGGCTTTAAAGGTTAACAAGCCTGTTGCTTCAATTTAACCAGTTTTCTTCCAAAGTCAACCGCATTTTATTAGAATATTACACACAAAACTGACTCATTAATAGACTAATAAAAAGTTATATGCTGTCAACTATGGAAGGAAACTGGTTATGTTAAAACTTTGAGTTCGTTGGTCTTTAGGAGTTACATAATATAATACATTCTTATAGTGCCATCTCCTATCAGAGGTCGGCAGTCATATTGGTTGTTTTAAATAAGGTTTCTAATAATATAATATTATCGTTGAATCCTTCTATTGATAAAGCAAATTTTTAGCACTGTTATTACAAACCAAAAATTTGTGAATGTATAAAACTTTTCAAAAAACAATTTAAAAAACACAAAAGTTCAACAATGAATGTCAAAATAAAACATTTAAAATAAAATGTACAAATCAATGTGACAAGTTCACCAATAATAGTTTATAAATGATTTCTTTTGTTAGTAAACTTAGTAAAAACCACTACCAAATTTACAGTTTTTTTCTTTTTTAGGATTGGTCTGCAACAAGCATTCGCCCTCTCCACTCTTCTCTGTCACCTGCCAACCTCTTCATCTCTTGGTAGGTGCTACAGCGCACATCTCCGATAATCTGGTCTACGTAGCTTAATCTCGGGCGACCTCTACAATTGTTGCCTTTAACATTACCCTCGATGATGGTTAAAAGCAGGTCCGGATGCCTTATATTATGGCCTATCCAAATTTCTCACCGTTGGGCGATTCTGTTAAAGAACCGCCTCTTTTCGCCCACCCTGCTCAACACCTCGCCGTTTCGGATATGTTCTGACCAATGGATCCTCGCCATGCGCCTGTAGCACCACATCTCAAAGGCCGCTAGCCTCTCGGATATGCTCTGGCCGATGGTCCATGTCTCGCTGCCATACATCAGCACACTCCAGACAAGAGTTTTAATCAAGTTTTTCCGAACCTTTAAATCTATGTTGGGGGATTCCAGGATTTTGGATTTTTCGTTGAAGGCGACTCTTGCCTGTTGTATTCTGCTTATGATTTCAACCTCTGGGCGGCCATCTTGGGAAATTTTGCTACCCAAATATGTTAATTCTTTCACTTGTTTGATAGCGACGCCACTCAAAACAACATTTATCGACACTTCTTCTCTTCCAACAATCATGCACTTTGTTTTGTCTTTGTTTTTTTTCATGTTGTATTTATCTGCCAAAACATTTTCTATCTTTCTCAGAGCCTCGTTCAATTCTTGTTCCGCAAGCAGTGCAATATCGTCGGCATATCTGATCATGTCAATTTTTTGTCCTTGGATTCTCAAGCCGGGCCAATCTCTCATTTCTTCTCTCACCTCGTCGATAGCCTGTTGTATGTAGCAATTGAACAATGCTGATGACATCGAGCAACCCTGTCTTACTCCCTGGCCAACACTTGCCTCAGCACTGCTGTCTCCAAATGTTATTACAGCGGTTTCATTTTTATATAAGCTACATATTGTGCGTCTATCTTTGAAGCTTAGCCCTATTTTGTTGAGCACTTTAAAAAGCTGCTTCCAGTCTATCTTGTCAAAGGCTTTTTCCATGTCTATAAAAGCCACGTGTGTCTTTGTTTTACCTTATTCATTTTTCTAAGAATTGCATCTCTTATGCCTGTTCCTCTTCTAAAGCCAAATTGATCGACCGAAAGTACACTTTCAATCTTCGTTTCCGCTCTTTTCATAATTATGTTTGTCAGTACCTGTGATGCAAGCGATATCAGACATAAGATTCTGTGCTGCTCGCATTTAGTTGTGCCAGGTTTCTTTGGTAGTGTTTTTATTAAGCATTTAGTGAAATCCTTAGGTATTTCTCCTGTGTCATATATTTTGCAGACAAGTCTGTATAGTGTATCAATTTTATTATCTTTCAATCTTGAGATGGCAGTGTCAAATTCATTTCTCAAAATAGCATCTCCATTGTTTACTGGATCCGATTCTGTTTCTACAGCATCATTTTCTGTAATAGTATTCTCTCCTTTGTAGAGTTCTTCCAGATATACTTTCCATCTTTGTACAATATATTTGTCTTCGAAAAGGAGTTTTCCGTTTTGGTCTTGTATAGCACCTTTTGTTTTAGTTTTATCATTGAAATTTTCATTTATTTAGAGTATGCCGTCTCCAGCTTTCTCTGTTCAATATTTCTGTTTATTTCCATACACTTTTCTTGTAAATAGTGCTCCTTCGCCTTTTTGGAATCCTATTGATTTTATTTCTCATCATTCTGTAATTTATTTTTCCCTCTTCTGTTGTAGAGTTTTTCATCGTTCTCCTCTTTTCAATCATTTTCAGGATATCTTCTGTAATCCATTCTTTCTTGGGTTGCGGTCTTATTCTTTCTATTTCTTCATTTGCTGCTGTGTTTATTATATCTTTTATTTTTTCCCACACTTTATCCACATCGTCATTATTATCAAAATCACATACCAATGATTTATTTATGTCAAAAATTGAATGTCAAAAACTGTATAAATTCGTAGTGAAAAGAATATGTATGTTATTGTATACAGATAGAGGAATGACAGGTTTGATATGGGTTGGGAGTGACTGGAAAAGCCTCAATCTTGTAATTTTAAAATTATGATGTAAAAAAAGATTGATTTTTGACACAAGGATCTCCAGAGTTATTTTAGATTATAATTTTTTAAAATTATTCTTAGAGAGATTTTCGAATTAACAAGTGTGTAATATAAAATTTGATAATTTATGATAATTCTATAAATATCATAAATTATCAAGTTTAAAAAATAATATTAATTATGTATTTCAATATTCTTCAATATATGTAATATATTTCAATACCACGTTTTGAATTAACAAGAATTTGCATGTATACATTATTCAAATATTTTCACTTGCTCGCTAAACTCACACACTTCTTTTAGACATTTTTTTCACCAATTTTAAATAGTTACCGTAATATAGCATGTTGACTGTACTTATAAAATACTGTACATCATAAAAATGAGAGCTTTTACTTGAAAACCAACTCAAAATTTCTTTGATTATTCTACACATGTATTAGAGATGTGGCTCTACAGACACTTACTGAAAGTTTCCTGGGTGAAGAGTTGTGTGAAAGTTGGCAAAGTTGGGTGGAAAGTGAAAAAAGGATGAATGTTGAAGTCCTCTGGAGGATGAAAACACATCGAGAAGTGCTGCGTACTATCAAGATAAGAAAGTTTGAGATATATTATGAGAGGACCACAATATAGTCTAAATCAGCTCATCATCCAGAGGAAAATAAGTGGCAAATGAAGCGTAGGAACGCATCTCATGGCTACGTAACTTGAAGGAATAGAGTCGTAATCACCAATATGATCGCCGACCTCCGATTTTGATTAACATACACATTATTCTACTTTATCTTTTTTGGTTTCAGCATTTTTATCAACACAATATGTACTACAATTATAATGAAAATAGAGAATCCTATTGAAAAATAATAAAAAACTGAGGCACTTCTGACATTTTGTCCGCGGGAACCTTTATTATGTATTACGTAATCACAGTTTTGCTAAATCAACAAAGACACTAATTTAATACAATACGTACATTTCAGCAAGCTGTTGATATTTTCTTGAGAGTGTCTTCTCTAAAGCCAGTAAGGTCGGCATGGCAAACTTTCCTTGCATACGAGTATTATGGATTGTTGTTGCGTAGCTGATCCAACGGAGATACAGCTCAATGTGTTGGCTTTCTTCAAATAACGTAGCAACACTCTTTAAAAGTCTATGTAAGTATTCATCGGGAAGGCTTGTTATTGTTAGCTGAACTGAAAAAAGATAAATAAGTATAATATTTATTATAATACATATACATACATATAAATAACCTCACAATGATACACTAAAAAATAGTCTAATAAGACTTGATGAACTTATTAAGGGGTTACGTGTAGTCAGGATTTTTAAAAAATTGACATTTTTTTTGGTATTTTCTTAAAGCAAAATGTTTCAAAAATATTGTGTAAAATATCAACTCGATCCGGTTATTAGTTTTAAAGATATCCAACGATAACTGTAAGGCCCTCCGCTGCCGCTCGTACCGATACACGGACGGTACTAGAACCGGCTGGGCTGACAAACGGGGCGACTGCTACGGAACGCGGTTTTTACCTGTTTAATTCTAAGAATAATGTACGAAATTTCTTTTATACTTCTACTTTTAGTCGTAAGACCCTTTAGGCTAACTGAGATTTGATTTAGTGTTAGTACTTCAGTGGCAGTGAAACCCAGCAGTCGATAGGTAGTTGTGCGTGTATTATAATCATTTTCAAAAATGTATAATGAGACGTCATGAAGGTATGCAAGGAATATTAATGATTGCCAATGCATAGGATTACATTATGGACCTAATGCACACCGGTATGCTGAAAAACTCGATATAGAGCGCATAAAGATTGCTGACCAACGTGCAAATCAGGTCACTCGAGAAGGCAAAATGAGACGTAGATAAAAAAAAATCGACATCTTGGAGGCTACACATCGGCAGAAGATGTATTATATGTACCAGAAATAGACGACTCTACGTAAGTAATTTTTTAAATTGTATTTGTATTTATTATTTATGCATAAAACTTTAAACTTTTTCTCAAAATAACGTTTTCAAAAACGGTGTCCACGATATTTTAAAAACTACTCAACAGATTTAAATGAAATTTAAACATCATATTTTAGGCATTAAAAACTTGTGCTTAATCGAAGGATTTTTTTTTTAACTTAAACTTTTTTTTTTATAAATAATAAATAAGTGATTTTTTCCCTCAAAATTCATAATTAAGCTTTCAAAGACCGCTTCGATTAAGCACAAGATTAACTATTAAACTACTAATTTCTTTTTGTTTCATTAAATTTAGATAAACCACCAAGAAGCACTGATGGACACCGCGAGGCACTACTTGCAAAACAGGGGTCAAGAAACGAGATTCTATCGTGGTCCAGTATTAATAATTTTATTTGAAATTTTCGGTATAGTTACTTAAAATATAGTGTAAAACGTTGGTATTATGTATTGAATCAAAACATTAAACAAGCGTTCAAAAAATGTTTTTGAAAATGTCTATTTTTTTTGCGCCTCTGACTACACGTAACCCCTTAAGGTGTTTGAAACAAAAATCATGAAATGTATTTCCTAAATTTATTGAAATCTCCTCATGCTGTTAAATAATTCATGATAAATTAAACAAATGTTAATTAAAAATATTGTCATTTTTATAATGTACAGGATTAAAGTAAATAATTAATATATTTTAAAAACTTATATTGCATTATATAAAATCATGTGTTGGGGCATTACAATATTGCTATTTTGGTGAATAATTAATAGATCAGAATAATAATAAGAATATACAAGAAGTAGATTTACGTCAGTGTTTGTTAATACCAGTTTTTACCTTAGAGAGAGAGGGAGATAGAAGTAAATTATTATCTATCAAATGAATCGTTGCATATCAAAACCTACCCAATGAACTTTTTTTTTTTAGATTTGAATGGCGATACATTCTCTAAGCTCAATCCTATATTTATAAGATTAATTTACTATCATAACATGCATCAATCTGAAGTTATTGCTAGTAAAAAATCAACTTGTAATTCCTCTGACCAATGAGCTCCATTGAAATGGTGACCATATTGTTAATTAGACCAATCATTAAGGCGGCACATTCACAGGCATATTTCGGCGTTTTTTTACGAAAATGTGGGTTTTTATTATTCATTTATATCAGAATGTATATGATAGATTGCAATTTTTTTAGGGTGATAACTTAGATAGAACCTTTGTTCTTATACAAAAGTAATAAACTGAACATTACTTACAATAATTAAGAAAAATATAGGCATTAATCCACAGGCCGCAAGTTCCCAGGCGAAGAGTGGTTCGTTTTAAATTTGTATGTAAGCATAATATGTTTTTTTATACGTATAAAGTTTACTTAATTATCTAGAATCCGTACGTAGGAAATTAAGAAACATTCAATATTAATAAAGTTAAAATGTTTCAAACATGCAATAAATTATTACGATTTTTGATGATTTACAAATGTTGTTTGTTCATATAAAAATATGATTTTAAGCGATATATTCTACTTAATCCCGCACTTTGAATCCTCACCCACTATTTAAAAGTTAGTTTTTTTTATTAGAAACAAGTTAATTACTAATTAATTAATCGAGAGGCCGCGGCCAAAACCTGATTTAACTGTTGTGGTGGAACATGGGCACCATGTTCCACTACAACATTCTATATTAAACTAGCTGTTCGTACCCGGCGTTACATGGGTCAAGAATTAAGTTGAAAATAAATTTGTGGGGGAAAAGAAAAGTTCCATTGTATTACAAAACCTCTAATTAAAACAATGTTTCCATTTAATCAAGGCTGGGATGGATTAAATGTGTCATATTTTTTCCGTCGGGAATATGTATGCAAAATTTGGGTCCAATCGGTATAATATATCTGAAGGAAGGGATGGGTTAGAGGAAATGTCACCTGTATTACCCGGCTGGTCTTAAACGATAAGTATACAAAATTTGGGTCAGATCGGTCAAACAGTACAGATTTGCATGGAAAATATATCTGAGAAGGCGGGGTGGGGTAAACGGTGAGGGGGGAAATGTCACCAGTCAAAACCCGCGCACTATTTCTAACTATTTCTAACTGATTCATTCAAACACAGAACCAACGTAAGATCAAAGTGTCACGAGAGTTGCCGGATGAACACTGAGCAATGGTAGTGATATTGATGCAAAATGCCAAATGAAGAATTTAAACTTATTTTGGCAAGATAATATATTAAAAGTGATGTTATTAAGCGAGTTTTATTGTAATTTTATTAAGGGGTTATATACCTTCTTTTTTTTTCAAAAATCGTTTTTTTTTTAATTGCTTTATCTGAAAGTAAAACTCATTGAGAACATTTCTTCAAATTTTCATGAAGATCCAAGCAATAGATCAAAAGTTGCAGAGTTTCGAAGCGCGCCCCGTAACCGCCGCACAGCTGAGCAGATAGCGGTAAGAGACCGCTTAGCAGGTAGCGCTTATCAGGGGTCACTCCGCCTTAACGGTAAATCTTTTGTTATTGTAGAAAGTTAATTACATGAGGTAGGTACGATGTTTACTCGAACGTGCTCCATTTTTGACCATACAAACACCCTTATAAATCAGTTATATACGAACTTCTGAAGCGTGAGCATCTAAGAATCGAACATTTTCCTTTTTACAAAAAATCAGTATGAGTTCCCGACAAAAAATTACACGCGTAACTCGTGAAGGTAGTAAAAATTACAAATCGCGATCGAAAAAGAGGAAGGAATATTTTAATCCTCAAACTGTGGAAGTGGACGAAAGTAGCTTCAGTGCGTCTCGTAAGAAATTAAAATTGAAGGACGATATTCATGTGCCGATTGATCATTCGGTGGAATATCGAATCATCAATTTTGTTCAAGTGTTTACGGCTATTTCACAGTACGTAAAATGCAATACGTGTGCAATACGTGCAACCCCTACCCGATGATGTATTGAAGATTATGAAGCCGATATACGAAGACTTATCTAAAGATGAATTGCTTGAAAGATGCCTCGGTGGATTCACTCAAAATAACAACGAGAGCTACAACCAACTGATCTGGAAACTGTCCCCGAAACATCTTCCAGGAGGTGCAGTACCTGTAAGAATTGCTGCTTATACATCAGCCTGTATATTCAACGAGGGGCAAATATCTATTTTGAAAGTTTTCGAGGCAATGGGGGTGCATTGTGGCAGCAACGCTCATGAGTACGTCGCGCAGCAGGACGAGAGGCGAATTTCGACGGCCGAACTTCGGGCGCAAGGTGCGACAAGGGAGGGACGAATGGCCAGCAGACAACACCAAATAGATATTTTGGAGGCTGCATCGAGTGCAGATGACACGCTATATGGTCCCGGAATCGACGATGATTTGTAAGTTTACCTGATCGACTTTAATGTTTATATAAACTAATCTTGAAACTTTAAACTCGATTATCTCGAAATGGTGTTTTTTCAAAAGTGCCTTTGCCGTGATCACGATTGCAGAAAAACTATTTGACCGATTTTCTTCAATTTTTTTTTAAATTGTTCGTAATTAATGTTGTGTGTACTTGAACGATTCATTTTTTATGCATAATTTTTTATCATGCAGATAAGAATTTTTTAATAAAATTTTTAGAGCTCAAAATGTTGATTTTTTGAGAAAAACATTCCCGTATGCAGAAAAAACAAAATATTTATTTAAATAATCGTTCAAGTACAAGGAATGTTCATGTACTAATGAAATATTTTTGATTTTATGATTTCAGTTAACCTGCTGGACTTCCATGGTGATCACCGCAAGCCTCATGAAAAAAAAAGGGTTTCGGGGAAAGAGCCATAACTCCGCCAATTGTTAATATTTTTAAATAAATTAAGGAGTGTTTTATTCAATGAATAATATACTATTACAAAATTATAACTTTGATTTAATAAAATTATTACTACATATTTAAAAAAAAATCCAAACTTTCCTTATTTTTTCCGCACAAAAAGGTATATAACCCCTTAAAGCTAAAACCATTTTTAATATTGACCACAGAAGAATATAAGCAAGCCTCACGGACAAGGATGATAAAGAAATAATATTTGTAGATATACTCACTATCATTGACAGCAACTCGTTCAACAGCTTCTTGAATTATTTTAATTTCATTTAGCTGTAACGCAGCCATGAGAGCTTCTGTCCATTCCTGTTTGTTAAGCGCTTCCTTCACCATTTGCGGAGTGGCATTAAGTTGTAGTTCAAATGGTTGGAAGACTCCTCCTGCATTCAACGAATACTGCATCAATCCTTCTGTGGTAGCAACGGAGAAGCTTTGACCAGTTGGAGAAAATTGAACACAGAAAACGCGAACCTGAAAACAATATTAAATTAAGTCTTTTTGTGCTTTTTGTCGTTCACTGCCCCTCGTGATGTAAATTTATTAACAAGGCACCCTGAAGATGCCTGTTGTGATTCAGGTGAAAAATTGGTTGACGAATGATCCTCCTGAGGATCAGATTTTTGTGCGGGTTACTCCCAAATAAATTAATACTAACATATATATATATATATATGACGAACTACTTTCTGGGGGAACCCGCGTCAAACAGTCCTGAAAAGGACTTTTAAACTCTCGACGTTTCACACTGCTCATTCTCAAGGGCCTCTTATTTTGAGTCCTGCCCAAAACTGGACGAGTAAACCCGACTGTTTGGGGCAAGAGCCAGAACAAAAGTGAATTAAAATCCTAATTGGTGCTAAAAATTATTGATTTTTAATTCACTTTTGTTCTGGCTCTCGCCCCAAATAGTCGGGTTTACTCGTCCAGTTTTGGGCAGGACTCAAAATAAGGCCCTTGAGAATGAGCAGCGTTACCTGTTCGAAACGTTGGGAGTTTAAAAATCCTTTTCAGGACTTTTTGACGCAGGTTCCCCCAGAAAGTAGTTCGTCATCTTTTACCCGCAAAAACCTTAAATATAACATATATATATATATATATATGTTATTTATATTTTTCATTTATTTAAGTAAACGAGTCCCGTAATATTTGACTAGCGGGAAGACATCAAAGCTTCGTTTGATATTCTCGTAACAGTGGATTACTTTCCGAATAAAAATGGAATAATATAAATAAATGAATTAATAATTCAAAGAGAACCATATAACCATATAAATATTGACGACTTTTCAACATTTCCCCCCTATTCTCATACCCCTTCCCCTCGGCATAACATATTTTCGATGCAAATCTGTAGCGTTTGACCGATCGGACTCAAAATTTGGAAACGTATTCTTTAGGACTCGGCGAGTAATATAAGCAACAATTCTCCCCTATTCTCATACCCCTTCCCCTGACATATTTTCGATGCAAATCTGTACGGTTTGACCGATCGGACTCAAAATTTGAAAACTTATTCTTTAGGACTCGGCGGGTAACATAGGCAACATTTCCTCCCTATTCTCATACCCCTTCTCCTCCCCCTGAAATATTTTAGAAGCAAATCTGTAGCGTTTGACCGATCGGACTCAAAATTTGGAAACTTATTTTTAAGGACTCGGCGGGAAATATATGTTAAAAAAATACATTTCCCCCTATTCTTTTAACCATTCCTTTCCCTGATATATTTTCTAAGTAAATATGTACCTTTCGACCGATCAGACTCAAAATTTGGAAAATCTTTAGGACCTGGCAGGTAACAAATGGGACCCCCTATTATTTCAACCTTCCCTCTCCGCTCATATATTTTCGATGCAAATCTGTAGTTTGACTGATCGGACTTAAAATTTGGAAACTTATTAAGGACTCGGCGGGTAACGTATGCGACATTTCCTCCCTATTCTCTTAACCCTTCCCCTACCCTGATATATTTTCCAGGCAAATCTGTACTGTTTGACCGATCGGACTCAAAACTTGGAAACTTATTCTTTAAGACTCGGCGAGTAACATAGGCGATATTTCCCCCTATTCTCATACCCCCTCCCCTGACATATTTTCGATGCAAATCTGTACCGTTTGACCGATCGGACTCAAAATTTGAAAACTTATTCTTTAGGACTCGGCGGGTAACATAGGCAACATTTCCTCCCTATTCTCATACCCCTTCTCCTCCCCCTGAAATATTTTAGAAGCAAATCTGTAGCGTTTGACCGTTCGGACTCAAAATTTGGAAACTTATTTTTATGACTCGGCGGGAAATATATGTTAAAAAAATACATTTCCCCCTATTCTTTTAACCATTCATTTCCCTGATATATTTTCTAAGTAAATATGTACCTTTCGACCGATTGGACTCAAAATTTGGAAAATCTTTAGGACCTGGCAGGTAACAAATGGGGCCCCTATTATTTCAACCTTCCCCCTCCGCTCATATATTTTCTATGCAAATCTGTACAGTTTGACTGATCGGACTTAAAATTTGGAAACATGTAGATTTTTTAATCTAATATAGTGGTGAAAACAAAGTGATTTGTGTTTTATTTTAATAATAATGTCACCACAAAGTTCAAGCCTTCATACAGAAGAAGAAAAAATATTCTTCGAGCAGTTACTTATTAAGGACTCGGCGGGTAACGTATGCGACATTTCCTCCCTATTCTCTTAACCCTTCCCCTACCCTGATATATTTTCCAGGTAAATCTGTACCTTTCGGCCGATCGGACCTCAAAATTTGGAAACTTATTCGTTAGGACTCGGCGGGTAACATATGCGACATTTCCCCCTATTCTTTTAACCCTACCCCTCCGCTTATATATTTTTGATGCAAATCGAATCGAACCTTTGTTTACCCTCACAAATTTATTTTAAACTTAATCCTTAACCCGTGCAACGCCGGGTAAGAACAGCTAGTAGGTAATATTTTACAAATTTATATTATTTACTGTTTTTTTTTTTTTTTTATTAAATTTAATGGCTTGTCACCCAGTAAAAGGATGTTATTGCCAAAAACTAGTCAATAGGTCATCGACATAAACATTACAGCTCAATGCAATTACTCTCTAAAAATCGTAGTAACACTTTCAATACTTCCCGTCGGCAGTCTGTAAGCAAGAGCTGGATATTTGTAGGGAAAGGGACATTAAGATCTGCAAGATCCTGGAGTAGGGACTGAGTACCGACATTTAAAATGCAATTGAAAAACAAGTGGTTCAAATCCTCCTCCTCTTGTCCACACTCACAGATTGAGGAGTTAAGAACAATTATTTACTGTTACAATTTTTTTTTTTTTTTTAATAAAATGTCATTAAATTGTCACATTATATAAAAGAAAATTTAATTAAAACACAAAATTAGAAAGTTTAAATAATATATGAAAATTTTGAAATCACTTTTAATATGTTTCACACCTAATAAGTTATTATTTGCTGGTCCCTTGAAAAACATGTTAAGAGAGTTTCACTATATATGTATATCCTGTAACCTATTGCGCATCCATTATGGCCAAAATTGCATATAATATGGCGTCCACCTGCTTAAGACGTCCGATATACGGACGTCAGATAGGAGAATATTCGCAATGGGCGTGGATTGTCTTGATGGTGTCAAAAATAAAATAAAAAATTGGACGTCAATTCGCTCCCAATTTAGGTCTTCTCAGTATATCTGTAGTTCTGCTAATTTATG
Organism: Agrypnia vestita; assembly: GCA_016648135.1. Lineage (NCBI taxonomy): Eukaryota > Metazoa > Arthropoda > Insecta > Trichoptera > Phryganeidae > Agrypnia > Agrypnia vestita. The sequence goes on along the minus strand of JADDOH010024804.1, from coordinate 84,082 downwards.
TTACAAAGAATATCAGCGCTGTCTGCATTACACCAAACTTCCATTGCTAGCCGTATATGACGTCCAACAAAGGTTCGAAATAATGCGACGTTGCCACTTGCTGGATGCTTTGACTTAGTTCATTTATATTCACAATTTATGAGAATTCGTACGCATTCAGTTGAATGAAGAAGTGGAGTTCATTTTTTTAAGCTAAATATCTAAAAAAAACTATCGGTAGTTTAAAATTAAAATAAAATTAATCCCAGGACTTAAAGATAAGATTGTTTATTATTTTATTAAATGTTTTAGTCGATCCGTATCTACTTATATCTACAGTCGACATGAATTTAGGTGTAAATGAGTACTTAACAGGTGAATGATTTTTATTATGAAGGGCTAATTGCCATGTTACCCTTGATACATGTACAGTAAAAGTCCTTTAATTAGAACAACGATATTTCGTGCTTTATATTTATTGCCGATTTTGAGGATCCAAAAATAACTTTTCCTTATAAATTCTACCTTTAATTCCAAAATACGCGAAATTCGTACATCGTACCAATGATATAATAAACTGTAGATACGTTACAAGCATGAAATCTTGTCAACTCAAAATGAAGGTAATTGCCTTCTTTACATTCGTTATTGAACGGACACTACGCCGAAAGAAAAAGTCCCCGGGAAAAAGGAACACAGTATCACACACTATTGTAAAAATGAGTATGTTATTTTAGTCACCGTGACTTCAAATTACCTGATTTTTCTGTCTACACGCAGAGCGTTTATGAAATAAGTGCTGTGATTTGTTGTCTTTCAATGCAATATTTGCTACATAGCTAGTATGGGAATAACGTGTCTATATTATAATACGTCAATGCATCATACTATTTTTTGGCAAAACAAATTTTCTGCCTTACAAATTTGTTTCGATAATTCGTAATAATAGTTGGCGACACCCCAGTGATATTTTTTCTTAATAAATTTGAAGGTGAAATACCTATGCAAAACTATCTAATGTGTGTTGCACATTAGATAGTTTTGCTCAAAGAATGTTTATTTTTTTATTGCCGCACACCGCAGTATTGTGTATTTTTTTACACGCTGACCGTTGATATGGTTCTCACTAGTGTGAAGGAGATGACCGTACAAGCTTATAAGCAAGGCATTCATAGGAGTGAGTTGCATGTTGTTGCACGTGTTCTTGATGCCCCGGCCCCATCGGTCATGTCACAATCTGACGCCGATACTTATGCAGAGGTTAATATCGAAAACTAAGCTAAGCGATAAACAGTTATTGCTGAAGCTGACATTCTAAATGACCTTGATATGCGTAGGTGTATCAGAGCTAGCAGCAGAAAGATTCCTGCCTATGTTATGAGTCTAAAATGTTCAAGCAACCATGACAATAGTTATGAAGATATGCAACATGAAAGTTCGCAATTTTTTTTCAATATTTCTAACTTATTTTTTGCAAAAAGTTGAAATATCATTACAGTAACTTATATTGATTATGAAAAAGTCATTCGCTTTAATACAAGTCGAATAAAACGATAAAAACCTTTAAAAAATTGATTTTTTTTAGGGTACAATTTTTTTTTAACTATGACAGAATGATAATAATACTTATCGTTTATCAGCATACCAACCAATACCAGTTCTAACATTAACAACAGATTATTTCCCTACATGAAATTTATTTTCATCATATCTGTATACTCAAAATACAATCTATACCTATAAAACTCAATGTCTGTCTGTCTGTCTGTTCTATATACAAATCCACACCGTTTGTCCGATTCAATTAAAATTTTGCATACTTATGCTTTGGGACCCGGCCGGCAAACATCTTGAAATTTTACGGCGCAGTGGGGGAAGTTTGCGCATGTACCATTCCACCAAAGAGACTCAAATTTTGTCTTCTGCGCATTCCCCCACTACGCCAAAGAATTTTAAAAAGTTTGTCGGCAACTGTAACTTAGGAAACATTTCCCCCTATTCTTTTACCCCTTCCTGTCCCCCTGACATATTTTCGATACAAATCTGTACCGTTTGACCGATCGGACTCAAAATTTGGAAACTTATTCTTTAGCACTCGGCGGGTAATATAGGCAACAATTCTCCTCTATTCTCTTACCCCTTCCCCTTCCCATGACATATTTTCGATGCAAATCTGTACTATGTTTATATACTATACTGTTTAACCGATCTGACTCAAAATTTGGAAACTTATTCTTTAGGGCCCGGCAGGGAACATAGGTAAATTAGTTGATTAACTTGTTGTGGGCCGTAAATTTTCGGAATTTTTTGTGATTTTTCTTTTTACGAAAAAACCATGAAAACATGCGTATATTAAAAAAAAACACACATTCATATTATTTTATCGTAAGTGTCGAAACGCAATGATTTTTTTATCATTTAAGTAAAAAAAATAATCTTTTTTTGAATTTCCATAATGTTGCCAGCGCAACATTTTCTGAAAAATAATAATAATTTTTTTATTTGTTTATTAGAGACAACACTACTATTAATAATAATAATCTTCTTCTGTGTGATATATTTTGTTGCACGGCACGGCACACGACGGGACATCGCACTCATAACACATAAATATGATACACTTTCACACACACACATATTTCAAATAAACGCAACAAAATTGCGTGTATTTTTGTTAATAAATCACTATTAGTATTCAATTGAATCATAAACCAACAAAAACTGACAAATATCGCAAAACATATCGTATATATTTGTATATACGTGTACAAATAAATCGAAAATCGAAAAAAATAAATCGTATTTCCCGCGCACATTGCGCGTGACCTTGACGATGGAATATTTGAATTTCGATTGCACAACACGCGATCGGGGCGACATCTACAACTTCTCTATACGATTTTGACGGCAGAAAAACTTCCGTTTTGATTGTTGATTTAAAATATAATCGGTGATGTTTTTGAGTTGAAAATGGAACGACAGGTCACAACAGGATTTCTCTATTGGGAAAAAATTACGTTTTTCAAATTCGATACGCGGCCGTCGATAAATAAATTATTTTGTGCCTGTCGGATATATGCGTCGGCGGCCCAGGGGGGGTTAAGAGTTTGACATAATAAATATGTATGTTACAAATACCTCAGGTTTGAAGTTTCTATCGGCCATGTCTCCTTGCTTCACTCCTGGAAGCCTTAGAGCTATATCACCACCTTCTAACTGAGTTCTTTTTTCAACAAGCATTAGATTTCCAAATTCTGTCATGTTGCGTCTGCTCACAAAATCCTGCAAATGAAAGATAATCTATTATTATTATTAATTAAGAAAAATTACAGCAGTCTCATGGAGACTAAACTATTTATATGAGAAACGTGTATGGAAGTCTTTTTATAGGCTTGCCCAGGGCTTACGACATGCATGAGCTTGCTTAAGTGATCACTCTACACAATGCAATGTTCACCAATTCTACACATTATCAAATTTTTGAAAGTTGTATATATGTTCCAAATCTGAAATCTTTCATATATTTGAAGGGACCACGCTAGAAACACCTGTAGTCCTTCTCATGAAATAGTAGTATACATAGATTTGGTAACGATACCTGTATATTTTTAAATGTTGTGTTCAAAGAACATACATATAAAAATATTTTTTAATAATTATTATTTAAATAGTTCAACTTATACTACATATAGTTAAACAACCAATTTTTAAATATTTTCATTAAAAACTATTGCAGTGAAAATACTTATGTAATACTTGAAATAATATGAAATTCCCGTTATGTATATGAGACCAACTTTGATGGGGCATTGTGGATAATACAGTTCAGATTTTTGGTGCTTAATGATAAACACATGTTAAATAGACATCTTACTGACATCTCTTTATAATTTTTAAACCATTTCTTATCTAATTTTATAATATACCAATCCCATTTTGTCCTCCGCATTGTATGTTTTATTGTCAGTTTGAATTTGGCGCCAAAACCACTTGGACCAATCTCCACCTACTGTGCATTTATGTTGTACCATCATTATACATGTTACAAGGATCTTGCATCGATATATTTTATAAAAAATACTGCTTCATAATAATTTCTGTATTTTAATACAATATTTTTATAGTACGCATCTTATTACATGTTTATGTAATATTTTGTGTGGAGCTATAAAATGTTCAAATGGCATGCCTGTTTTTTCATAGTTACTGATCTTGTGCTCACCTAGTTTAAGAGTTTGCCTACAAATTTCGATACATACACCTACAAAAAACCTCCATCATGACCAACATTTGGTAGAGTCTGAAATTGCGGCACTGAACTAAATTAGATTTTGATATAACAGATGATAAATTCGACATCATTGATGAATTTTCATGAGAAATTAAACAAGACAAATTAATCCTTCCTTTAGCATAAAGCGAAAGTTTATTAAAGTTACATCCAAAAATAATATAAAAATAAAGAGAACTAATATATCGGCGAGTAGGCAGTTTATCAGCAAAATTTACCACTCGTACAAACAAAGCAAAACCACATGAATATTATAGTTATGAAATCCTTAATGATAAATGTTGTGTCAATGTAAGCAGGTGTGAAATATGACACATTTATTAAGAAATTTGAAATTAATATTTACCTTTCACAAGTGTAAAATAGAATCGCCCATAGGAACAAACTTACATTGTACTAGCTTAGCCGTCTAAAGGTTAAATGAAGTATTGACAATGGAAGTTCATTAATGCCTTTGCTATGGAAGTCCAGGGGACAGGAATCAATAAATTTTTTTTTTCACCACCTCACCGGTTTTGAAATTTTTGCCTTGAAAAAGTTATTTCCTGTAATTTTAAGACGATCTGTCGTGCAGTGTGTGGGCGAACGATGTCGTGGAGAAGCAGTGGACTACAGCAATTGACTCGACAAGCGGAAGCAAAATCGGTTGTTTGGTGGTGAACTTGTCCATCATCATTTTCAATTCTTGATAGTATGCCTCTGCAGTAATTGTTGTACCAGATCTCAAGGAGCTGTAAAGAATAATGCCGGCACAGGTCCACCATATAGTCACAAGCAGGTTCTTTTGACTCAATTTGCGTTTGAGACATTGTTTGGGTACCTCCGCTGGGTCCAACCATTGCGACAAACGTTTCCGATTATCATATTATCATATTATCCACTTTTCATCACAAGTAACAATCCAATTCAGAATTGCAGACTCAGCAAGCCTCAATGCATTTTGCTCTTGTCATTCAGGAAGTTCATACGATACCCACTTTGCGAGGTTCCTTATTTTCCCAATTTGACGCAAATGGCTGTTGGTAATTCTGACGTAGTTTAAGATGAACCTGCTTCCACTATAGCTTTTAATTTGTCATTATCAACTATAGTCTCCGGTCGTCCACGGGGCTCCTTGTTGAGGTTGAAATTTCAGAACGAAAGCGATCAAAACAAAAACGCATCATGCATTCATTTGCGCACTGCCCTACCCATTTTATATACTAAATTATGACATTAAATACTATACTTACACCCATTGCATCTAATGATTTATTCATTGTAATTTCAAACTTCTTCAAAAGAATAGATTCATTTAAACTGTATATACAGATGTTCTTGGATTGTCCACCAGCCAAGATACATTTCCCATCAGCAGAATAACACAGCGAAGTGAAAGATCTGGAATGAATGAAACAATCTTATTCTGATAAATAATACGCAATGTTTTGATTAAGAACACATAAATACTATGTGAATATAATTATTTTAAAAAGATATATACATACTTTGCTTTGAGAGATTTTTCTGGTGTTATTAAATCAGTATCAGATCGACCGCTGCCAAGATCATTCCTCCCATCAATTGTTTTTGTTTGCTCATATATGCGAGTATCGAAGACACATATCTGACCATCTAAGGTACAAACTGACACCTGAAATATTATACATAATATAATATATAATTTATATATTACTATAGTTATAATATCATTAAATAACAAGGCATAAGGTTTTAATTATTTTATTAAAAGTTCTTAAAAACCAATATGTACAAACTAATTCCATTCAATTTCAGAAATAATATCAGATTTTTTTACATAAAAAATGGGAAATAACTGTTGAGAAATTGGGGTAATTATCATATATGATCTATATCAATTTATCATAATTAAATAAATTTGAAAAATTTATTAATCAATTAGAAAAGACATACAGAAAAATCAAATCAACAAAAAAATATTTTGACTGCTTTTTCTTTTTTGCTCAGCCAAACTTTGATGTCGCTATATTTTTTAACAAAGGAAACTCCTCAAATTCTTCTACTAGCTACGAGACACCCTGTATATCCTCTTAAATTATAAAAAAATGTTTATAATTTAAAACAAAACTTTTCTAATTAATCTCATTTTCTTGAACTTTGATTCATTGATTTTCTTCAACACATTGTCTCAGCTATCTCGCGCACCTTCAATTAGCGGTCTGCCAATATGAGATCGGACCCCTTCAAAGAATAATTTCATGAAAAATGATTTTTATTTTATGAGTAAGATGCTTTAAATGCGTCTAAATGTTGCACCCGTGATAATGGAATCGCCCAACAGGCAATGGGCAATAGACAATCGTAGACATCAGGCAGTGCAGTGGCAATTATCGGCCGCAATTACATGCAGGGCCAAAGCAATCGCCGATTGCTTGCTGCTAGACCCTACTAGGCCAATTGCGTAGGAATACTGCTAGACGCACATTATCCTACACAATTGAAAGGTCAGGCGTTAATATTTGCCCATTTCTATTTAGTTCACATGACTTACATACACCAGGAGAACAAATAGATATATTTGTGTAATGAGTCTTTTAAGATTGATAGATTTTGATGGTAGCTCTGGGGATGCAGCAAAAAGTGCATTCTCAGGTAAACAAGCCAGCCTCTTAAGTCAACAAAAGTAAAAGAGGGGTTGGATTGAATAAAAAAATTAATCAAATGGGATTCTAATGCAGTTGAAATAACATAAAATAATATTTACTTCTTGTCCATCAGGTCTGTAAGCGACTTGCAGCCCGTCTGAAGTTAAATTGATGGTTTCGTGATCACTGTCAGTCTCTATACAATTCCATAATCTAAGTGTCTTGTCCCAGCTGATAGATGCCAGAGCAGAGCTCGACAATGCTGGGCTGAATGCCAAACTGACAACTGGACCCTCGTGCCCGCTCAATACCTGAAAGTTAATGCATAAAATTCATTTCTCATATTTCATTCATTCATGCCTCATACAGGTGTATGAGGCAACCCTTTGTAAGGTCGAGAAGCTACCCCAAACTGCTGCTTCGTTCAAATATGAGGTCACCACCGGTATTTACTGGAGTTCCGGTTCTCTTGTTCTTTGGATGAGAATGAAGTCGCGATACTTGGATAGAATTTATCGAAAGATAAATGATACAATTTAGAATAAACTGTGAAGATAAATGTCGAGAGAGCTTTCGCTAGATCTGGAGTTCCCCGAGAAGTATAACTTCGATCGGGGAGCGCTTCGCCGTGTGAAAGCTGTTGAGCAAATAAGATATTTAGTATTTGCGTTTCGGCTTCTTATACTGTTTGCGGACAAAGGAAATCCGTGGTGTTTAGACTGGCCCCCTTCGCCAGCTCGTGGATGTTTTGGCTTCGTCAGCACAGGGGTCATATCGGCCGCTGCCAACGCCCGCGTCGTTTTCCTCCTTTGTCGCATTTCGGGCGTGCAACACAATGTATGCGCGCGTAAGCTTTCCTTCCCGTGACCGCTGCGTCGGGGCTGATGACTTCAAGTACCTTTCACGTGCCTCGATCGTCGTTGGCTGTATGAGTGTGGGTGAGTCCCACAGATAACATATATATGATAATATTTTGAGTTTGTTCAAATCTTTCAGAACAGTGCTGGATTTATGTCATAGAGACATTATTAATCAATTAATGTATATTATAGATATCTCACAGAGACGAAACTGTATTAATTATGGGAAAGTAGGTATAGAAGTCATTTGGGTGTAATAGGACTTATGACCTATCTTTTTATGATTGGCTTAAGTGATCACTTTACACAATTGTAACATTCGCCATTTCCACCCATGATAGAATATACCATGCTTATTAATTTTTTTGGAAGTTGTATATATGTTCAAATTGCGTGGAAAGCTTTCATATATGAGTAATAAGCACCTTTTCCATGCGGCCTGTACAAAGCCATTTTCATTCCCCTAAATCCCCACAGATGTCGCTAATGAGAAAATCTACATTGATTTTTTACGGAATTTTGAGAGCAGTATACTTTATTGTGTGTAATGAAATTCATCCGAATACTTGCATTACACTAGGATACGCCAGGAAATATTATTTCCAATTTTTGTTAAATTCCTTTTTTACCAGTATTTACAATTCATAATATTTTGAGTTTGTTCAAATCTTTCAGAACAGTGCTGGATTTATGTCATAGAGACATTATTAATCAATTATATATACAACTTCCAAAAAAAATGAATAAGCATGGTATATTCTATCATGGGTGGAAATGGCGAATGTTACAATTGTGTATAGTGATCACTTAAGCCAACCATAAAAAGATAGGTCATAAGTCCTATTACACCCAAATGACTTCTATACCTACTTTCCCATAATTAATACAGTTTCGTCTCTGTGAGATATCTATAATATACATTAATTGATTAATAATATCTCTATGACATAAATCCAGCACTGTTCTGAAAGATTTGAACAAACTCAAAATATTATGAATTGTAAATACTGGTAAAAAAGGAATTTAACAAAAATTGGAAATAATATTTCCTGGCGTATCCTAGTGTAATGCAAGTATTCGGATGAATTTCATTACACACAATAAAGTATATTGCTCTCAAAATTCCGTAAAAAATCAATGTAGATTTTCTCATTAGCGACATCTGTGGGGATTTAGGGGAATGAAAATGGCTTTGTACAGGCCGCATGGAAAAGGTGCTTATTACTCATATATGAAAGCTTTCCACGCAATTTGAACATATATACAACTTCCAAAAAAATGAATAAGCATGGTATATTCTATCATGGGTGGAAATGGCGAATGTTACAATTGTGTAAAGTGATCACTTAAGCCAACCATAAAAAGATAGGTCATAAGTCCTATTACACCCAAATGACTTCTATACCTACTTTCCCATAATTAATACAGTTTCGTCTCTGTGAGATATCTCTAATATACATTAATTACATATATATGTATATTGTGACCAATAAGTGTTTGGGTTCAGTATTCAGTATCAAACAATAAATAACACTTGAGAGACAGAGGATGATAAGAACACAATAATAACAAACAATATGTTAATTGATTTCCACTTATTTACCTCCAATAATTTTCCTAACATAACAGACCAAACAAATATATCAAACACATCTTGTCCACCTGCAGCACACAACTCTGCACTGGAATCCAAAGCTGCACAGCTGAACTGGACCGGGGTTGGAGAAGTCAAGGTTCGGAAGTTGCGATATCTGCAAAATAATACATACATAATAAGCATCTATAGTTGAAAATCGATCATAAATTATTCAATTAAATTTGGAAATATAATCGTAATACACTGTAATCTAATAATCAATACATATCTTAGCATATATGTAATCATAATTATGTAGATACAGTAATCCCCTCCATTCACGCCAACTCGGAGTTACGCGATTCTCAATTTTTTTTTCATTCGGCAACTTTTTTTAATTTTATTTATTTCTTAAGTTAGTTAATATGACACTCCTGTATATTAACTAGTATTTTACACTGTACATTCTACAATCTATTACTAATATACTACCCATAATAACTTACATATTTACATTTACATATCCTATAATATTATACAATCTATAATACATCATAGTCTATAATATAATTTAATCTATGGTACCATGGCGGAACCGGCCCCGGGCGACATCTGCTGTCCACAGGCGCCGATGTCAACCAACCGGAGCGGAAGAGAAGCGACGGTATTCCAGACCCGGCCGTCCCAGTGCGCACAGCTCTTGAAACGTATTCCTTACACCGTTGAGTGCTATTGTTGCAAAACCTAAATCAAGCCGCGCATCCCGATATTCAACTAACCCAATCTAGCTCCGCGTAAATTAGAGTCGCAAACTAACACTGCCACATAATAATATCTTTGTATCTTTATTGAATAAACGTGTTGTTAGCCTTTTCGCTCACGTAAGTGTCTCATTACATGCACCGAAAAGTTCACCCACATCGACCCGGCAGTTCCGAGTAAGGCTGAGTACCAAACTGTAAGTATGAATGAAATATACACACAGCCACCGCTACACCCAATAAATACCGCAGTATTAAAATATATGGGGCTTTGGGGTGTAAGAGGGCGACCACTCGCGTGATTGTGAGATTTCATCTCCCGCTCTGGTCCAGACCAACATACCCATCTATAAACAGTGGCCATAGTCTCCCATAGTACAATATAACACTGCCAACCGCTATATTCAGTGTTTCTCTTGCTGCAATACGCTTTGGACGCCTTTCATGCGAACTCTACATGCACGACCACGATTTTACAAAAGTTAAGATTGTTATGTTGTGCGTTTTCTAAACCCTTAAAAAAATATGTAGTCCAAACGAAGTAAATCTGATTCTCCTGTACCTAGTGAGAAATGGAAAATGATATCTTTGGAACAGAAGCTTAACATTATCAAGGATTTTGATAGTTTCATTCTGCTGTCACGTAACTTCGGGGGATTACCGTATATAATTTTTAAATGTTGCCAAATGATTTAAAAATGTTTATGAAAACAATTATTTTATAAATAGTACAAATAGGAAAATTAGTAAAAACCTTATGAAATCATAACATCTGACAGTTCCATCTAAAGAAGATGAAATTAAAAACTTTTTGTTTGCACTGAACTGAACACTAGTAATAGAGCTGGTATGCTCATTGAATGTTACAAAACAAAATCCACTTGTTGTATTCCAAAGCTTTACTTTGCCATCGTGGCCTCCAGTGGCAATATACTGTCCATCAGGTGAATAACACAGGCATGTCATGTTAGAAGAGTGTCCTTGCTGTTTCATCACATATTGCTCACCTTTAAGAGAAAAGATAATGAGATAATATTGCAGTACATATGTAGTAGTAGTATTTGCTTAAAAACATTGTGCATTACAAACAAACAAAAACACATAGCTTTTACTTTTAGTCATACAGTTTTAGAGCAATTATAGGCAATCCTACAGGAATCGGAAGTGACATTAATTTTGTTCCCAAACACCAAGATATGCCATGCTGCTTGCCACTGTTGCTACGTGGCAGGATACAAATTTTAATAGTAAAATGGTACTCTAGTTGTTCAATGCAGTATTATAAATACTGAGATACTTTATTTCAAAAATTTGTTGTTACTTGTAACACAATTCAATGTTAATTTATTATTTAAAAATTTTAAAAAGCAATTCTGTATTAGGGAAAATCATACTTTGCCATTCCCAGACAAGTAGCTGTCCAATTCCAGAGCATCCCAGAGCGATCCAATCTCCAGGTTTTGAAATAGCAATCGAACTCACTTGATAATCAGATATACTTAGTGAATGTATTAAGTTCACTTCAGGAAGCTCGTGTAAGAAAAATGAACCATTGGAAAAACCTGAAAATATGTGTGTAAGAATTTTTTAAAAAAATATATAGGTAATTAAACTGAAAATGTAATGTATTAGGGAAATTCAATTAATGAATTAAAATAAAATGGTATTCAGAAACAATCTTGCTATTTTATTTAGATATTCGGGTATTTTAATCAAAAAAAGTTTATATGTAGGTATGCACACTCAATGTGCCAATGTATGAAATTAGTAGGATTGATTACTTACATATAATTCCTTTTTTTTATAAAATAAATTATAGTAAAAATATTACAGAAAATCCCTGTTACACTCTCTAAAACAAGTATTTATTTTAAATCTGAGGCAGTGCAAATGTAACAAGATGTTGGTAAGAACACTAATTTAATACAATTTTAATATAAATCTCAGGAGCATAAACTCATTGAGAAAAATGATACTGATATACTGAATACAATGTACCTCAATAATAACATAAGGAAATAACATAAGTGAAATAACAAACATGTTTGCAGATTTTTTTAAAAGCATCCACGAAAGTGCCTATGTATCTGATAATTATATGCTGAATTTTGAGGTTTCCGATCAAATAAATATATCAAATGTCCATATTAATCAAGGTGAGATTTTAACTCTAATTAAACAACTGGATCACAATAAAAGCGCTGGATCAGACAGGATACCACCAATACTCCTGATAAATTGTGTTGATCATCTCTCCTAACCGTTATACCTCTTATTTAACTTATCTTTGGGTACAGGCTGCTATCCTGATGTCTGGAAAATCAGCTTTCTGATGCCAATTTTCAAAAAGTGTGTTTGTTAAAAGTGATATCAAAAACTATAGACCTATTTGTATTCAATCATCAATACCAAAACTCTTTGAAAAACTCTTACTGAATACTATAATGTACCAAATGAAACCCGTAATATCACCTTTCCAACGTGGTTTTTTCTCAGGTAGGTCAACAGCTACGAACTTATTATTGTATGAAAATTACATATCCAATGAACTGGGAAAGGGAAACCAGGGAGATTCAATCTATACAGATTTCTCTAAAGCATTTGACAAAGTATCACATCTTATATTGATGGATAAACTCCAAAGATTGGGCATTCATGGCAAATTATTACAATGGTTAGGTAGCTATATATGCAATAGACGCCTTTCGGTAAAGATTAACTGTTCATTATCAGAAGAATTCATTGCTTTCGAGTGGAGTTCCGCAAGGTTCACATCTTGGACCAATCCTGTTCATCCTTTTTATAAATGACATTGCTGACATTTTTGATGATGTACAATTTCTGATTTTTGCCAATGACTTGAAAATATTTAGATCAGTGAAAAGTATGTCCGATTGTACGATACTACAAACTAATTTGGATTCCCTGTTCAAATGGTGTACCAACAATCAACTTTATCTAAATATCTCCAAATGCCAATCTATTAGTTTTACAAAAAAAAATTTTTTTTAACACTAATAGATTGGCATTTGGAGATATTCAGATAAAGTTGACTGTTGGTACACCATTAAATTATTAGACTGGCATTTGGAGATATTTATATAAAGTTGATTGTTGGTTATCCTATTAAATTCACCTACAAAATTAATGATGTAAATCTTGTATCAGTTAGGGAGATGAGTGATCTGGGAGTAATTTTTGACACTAAATTATCATTCATTCCCCATATTGACTTGATAACTAATAAAAGTCTCAAAATGTTGGGATTTGTTTTAAGAACTGCACAAAACTTTATAGACCTGTGCTCTTATAAAGTCCTTTACACTTCTCGTGTCAGACCTCAGGTTGAATATAACTTGATTATTTGGTCGCCTCACTATGTTAATCATTCAATGGCAGTTGAACAAATCCAAAAAAAGTTCTTAAGGTTTATTAATTACAAATTAAATTATGAATATCTCCTTAGTTATTTGCAACTATTAAACTTGTCTGTGAGACGTACTGTGACAAACCTAATATTTCTGTAAGGATCATAAATAGCATGATTGATTGCCCCCAGATTGTTAGTCTGATCGACTTATATACCCCATCGAGGTTATCAAGATACAGTGCATTATTCTATTATAATGGAAATGTCAGGACCAATGCAATAGCAAACTCTGTAATCCCCAGACATGCAGAATGAACATGCAGAGGCGGCTGACATTTTTACTGATAATATAACTGTTTATAGGACAAAGTTGATACAATTTTTTGTATCTCAACTAAATGGAAATGAATAATAAATTTTTCTTTTTCTTCTTACTATTTTAATTACTCTTTTTAATTTACACAAATCTATAAGATGTACTTGAATCTTTTTAACTGCAATCTATTTCTTCTTCTTCTTACCACTTACAATCATTTTCTTCTTACTACTTAAACTTCTCTTTAATTTACACAAATCTATAAGATGTACTTGAATCTTTTTAACTGCAATCCAAATTTACACAAATCCATCATATGCACTTGAACTTTTAACAGCAATTTAAATTTACACAATTCTATTATACATACTTGTAACTTTTAACTGTATATCTGTCTTATGTATTTTTTTTTTAAATTTATATTTTTTGTATTTTGTAAAAACCCATTAGGGTGTTAAATAAATAAATAATTGATATTTTATATGAACAGACCTGTGACTAATATTTTGGTATCCTTGTGGTAGGCCGCGGTGGTCAGCTGTGCATCAGCGTTGTTCTTCCTTACCAGATCCCCCAAATAGTGCCTGGCGTTTCTTGTATACTTAAATTTGACAGCACTATTATCTTCAGGTGTTATAAGCTTGCCCAGCTTGTCTCTTTTCTCTGCGCTTTCTTCAACATGAGTATAGCTGGGAATGGTGTCTTCAATTTTCTAAAACAGATAATCCAAAGTGTTTCTGATGAACAAACAATCCACATTTGTTTTATACATACAGTGGAACGAGGATTTTATGTTTCCCCTGATTTACTGAAAATATCAATTTTTAGTCAAAATTTACTGAATTTAGTTTTAAGGCGGCACATTCACTGCTAATGCACATTACGGCATTTTTTTATGAAAATTAATGTTTCTATTATTCGTTTATACCAGAATGTTAGACTGATATGCAATTTTTTTAGGGCGATAACTTAGATAGAACCATTACTCTTATATAAAAGTAATAAACTGAACATTATTTACAATAATTAGTAAAACATAAGCATTTATCGACAGGCCGCAGCCAAAAAATTAGTTTTTAGTGTCTTAGGCGAGATTAATGTTTTTACTGAGATGAATATTTATATGTATGCAGAATATGTTTTCTTATGAGTTTAAAGCTAACATTATGATGAATAAACTAGTAAAATAATTAAGAAATGTTAAATATTAACAAAGTAATAAATCTTTAAATTGCAACAAATTTTTAAGTTTTTTGTTTATTTTAAAATGCTTTTTATTCATATAAAGAGATGATTTTAAACAATATATTGTATTAAAGAGTTAAGGTTGTTATTACGGTCGTTAGACATATTTAACTGTAAATAGTTGCGGATATTTTATACGAATTGTATGTTTTTCCGAGAAACGATTCTCAACGTTTCGTTGAATGCTTATTCAACGTCATTAGGAGGAAGACCTTTAACCGCGGAGGTGGTCGGACTGATTACTGCTTTCTAGGGCGTAAATTGTACGCACTTTGTTGTGGAGTGTCCACACTTTTGTGGTTTGTGGTGTCCACAGTGTTTACAATAGAGGTCACCAGTGTGCAATATGTACTAGTTACGTCGGCAAACTTTACTGCGACGTCTCTCAAGGGTTGAATCAATGTCGTTAGAACAGGGCGCCAAATACTTGAAAGTTTGTAACTGTTATCTCTATTGAAAATGGGATGTTTGTATATTTCAATGGACTCCCTCACTAATCTGGGTATAAGGTGGGGTTCTGTTGATAAGATTTTTGCCTTGTCAAATCTGATGAAGTGACAGAGATTCCCTTTGGATGCATGTTCGCAGATTGCCGATATATTGGAGTTGTTGTTTTTAATTGCTCCAATATGTTACTTCAATCAAGTAGCGATATTGCGTTTGGTTTGTCCTATTTAGAACGCTCCACAATCGCATGGCACTCTGTATACACCTGGAGACTCGAACGGTGTGTTATCTTTTACACTACCTAACATACGTGAGATCGAACTATGGGGGCTGAAAACTGATTCTATATTTAATTTCATCAACACCCGGCTGATTTTGTCAGTAAGACCTCCGATGTGAGGTAAGTATGCTTTATTTCTTGGAACATCGCATATGTTAGATCGTTTTCTTGATGTTCGTAAATTCGGAGAGTATCCATTAGCTATGAGTGCATCCTGCACTGTTTTTCTTTCCAAGGCAATGTTTTCTTTGTCGCAAATTCGGTGGGCTCGTGTTATTAATGCTGCGGCAACCGACCTCAGTTGCGCTGGATGGTGATGCGAGGTTTTGTGTAGGTACCTGTTCATGTGTGTCGGTTTTCTGTATACAGTGTGTACCAGACTGCCATCTTCTCTTTGTTGCACTTGAACGTCTAAGAATGCTATTTTTCATCCTTTCAACCTCCATGGTGAATTTGATTTGTGGATGTTGGCCATTTAAATGTGCTAAAAAGTTATTGAGCGCTTCATGTCCGTGTGGGTAAATACAGAACGTGTCATCCACATGTCTTAGCCAGATTGAAGGTGGGTGGGTGGCAGTTCTTAGTGCCTTTTCTTCAAAATGTTCCATGAATAAGTTGGCGACTACTGGAGCTATCGGTGATCCCATTGCTACTCCTTCTTTTTGAATATAGTAGTCGCCTCTCCACAGGAAATAATTTTGTGTCAGACAGTGTTTTAGAGGCTCTCAGAGATGTTGTTTTTTATTAACAGTTGGTGAGTAATATCTAAGCTCTCGTTGACTGGTACATTTGTGTATCTCTATATACATATATAGAATATGGTCCTTCCTTATTTTCATATCTTTTAGGATGGTGACGAAATGGTCAAAATTCTTGACAAAGGAACCTGTGCGGTTAGTTAGGGATTGCAGAACACGCGAAAGATGTTGCGATAAGCCATACGTAGGTGAATCTATTTGCGAAACGATAGGTCTTAACGGGCAGCCATTTTTTCCTGATGACGTTGAATAAGCATTCAAAGAAACGTCGAGAGTCGTTTCTCGGAAAAACATACGGTTCGTATAAAATATCCGCAACTATTTACAGTTAAAAATATTTTCTATTTACTCCTGCTCTTTGAGACTTCATGCACTATTTAAAAGTTAGTTTTTTTTAAATTAATAACACGTTAATTAATATTTAAAAATAAAAATTAAACTTAAAATGTGCCAATAAATGACGTTGTTATAATACAGAATGCCGTTGGCATTGGCGAGCGCTGGACATATGGCCGATTATTCGTATTCACTTATTTCTCTATTATTCCTATTCACATACTTCTATGCCAAACTTGATATTAGTTAGAAGTATTATTATATTATACTATGGAAAGCAATGTATTTGGTTTTTTTAACTAGTTTTATATGAATTTACTTTTTTTGTACATTTAAACGAGTGTCAGTTTCTACATCACTAACCGATTTGGTGACCTTGGAAGCCTCGCGACTTCGCCTATTGTTAATGTCGATTTAGCATATGATATTTCGAAATTTTCGTGATTAACTTTGTAGAAGTTCATATAATTAATTATTATTGTTAATTCTGACATTCTTCTTCGTGTGTTCAAGTTCAGTTCAACTTAGCCTTCCGGAAGAGACACACCAACTGCTCCGGATTCGACGAAGCCAGGAGAATTGCGATTGAAGCGGCACCCGATGTATCAGGAAAACGTAAGAACAATTTGTCCACTGTCATAGTTAGCTTTGGCCCAGTGTATCTCGGGTGTCATTGATTATCAATCATTATCGGCGGCGATTGGAAAGGAAAGTATTTCTTTCCAATCCCCCACCCCGTGTGCGATGGTAGCGATCCGTCCATCATCGTACAAAAATGATTGTTTACTATTTTTTTTACAATACATAAATTATTGGAGAAATATAAATTCACTTTTTTTAAATTCTAGTCTTAAGGCGGCATATTCACTGCAAATGCGTATTTCGGCATTTTTTTAGGGCGATAATTAGATAGAACCTTTGTTCTTATATAAAAGTAGTAAACAGAACATTATTTACAATAATTAATAAAATATAAGCATTAATCGACAGGCCGCGGCCAAAAAAATAATTTTTAGTGTTCTAGGCGAGATATATTATTTTACATACCTCTCCAGAAATTTCTAATGATTCAATAATTTTTGCTACATTGACATCATCTTCATCATTGGCATCATCCAATTCATTTTTCTCCAGTATCTTTCTTTTTTTCTTGTTCGGAGGAGCCACCACAAGATCACTCGGAACAACGCTGCAATCCCACACACAAACCTGACCATTTCGGCTAATCGTAGTTATGTCAAAGCTGTCCTTTTCAAAGAAACACCCAACAATCATTTGCGAGTGCCCGCCGAGTAAATAGGAACGGAAATTATCAAAGTTATCCAGTGAATAGATCCTGGTGCACATATCTTTTGACCCAATGGCGAGCAAACGTGAACAAGAAGACCATTCAAGGCAGGTGGTGTCGTCCACTGCACCGCGGAACACTCTTTCCATCACAAATGCATTGTATTCTCCAGTGTATGGTCCGGGAGATTTCATAATAAATACTGGAAATAAATAATTCAATCCTGTTAATTTTTGAAGGCTTATTTATATTTTTGACATTTAAGCAATAGTATTTCTGAATAAATGTTTAAAAGCTACTATGATGTTTAATACTACTATTTGAGTGAGTGTTAAGTAAATATGTACATTAATTAAAATGAAATCAATTTAAAAACAATTAAAAAGTTATATTATGTAAATTGAAAGAAGATCAAGCCTGAAACTAATTTGTTACACAAAGACTGACACAATATTAAAAAAATATTTGAGGCAATGGTTAATTAGTAATTGAATAAGTTTGTCTTTTGTAGAACAATGAAATGTTTTAGAAACTGAAAATAATATTGACAAACTGATTTGTATATAAATAAAAACTTGTATAAGACCAATTTTGAGTTTACAGTACGGCCACTCTATGATGGCACTTTTGACGTTTAGACTTACATGAAGTTTCGTAATTAATGACAGCTAAACATTGGAGGACAAATGCTATACTTTATTGCGCGAGCGCCAGAGTAGTGATGTCCATCAACATTAAATATGGAATGAACGAAATGATTCAAAATGTTATAGGATATTGATTGCCTGTATAATATGCGTAGAATACGCAGAATAAGTATCCAAAATAACACAACAAATCTGACAGATCGATTGTGCCCTCTAAATATGATCTTTTTCTATGGCTTTATTAGAGGGCAAAGAAAACGGCTACAAAACAATAAAAGATGGATCAGACCGGGTGATGTTTTTTTGTCTCTTTTTCTCTCACGTGTCGCCATATTGTTTAAACTGAGTAAGCTCTATTTTACCACGTATAAAGGTTTGGTAATATGCTTTATTATCCCTCTATATATTGTAGATACTCTAAGGTTTTGACAGTTTTGTTTTAACGTTATTATGGAAAGAACGAATGTGTGCACGCTGTGATTACGATATTGTTTTTTACCTGGCTTTAGATTTCGGACATTGATACTTTTATATTTTGACCCCTGCTCGTTAATTTGGACTTTGTTTACGCTTTCTGTTTTTTACCAAGCTTTGGATTTCGGACATCGATACCGTTATAAATTTTGACCCTGCTCGTTAATTTGGACTTTGTTAATGATTTTTGTTTGATTTTCGTCATTATGCCGAAGCACTCAAAGAAAACTGTTTTAAACAGTCAGGCACGTGGGTTCGTTGTAAAACTTCGTGATTATTTCGAACGTGAAGCTCAAAATGGTGGGCCATTATTACCGGTGACGTCAGTGCTTGATCGCGTAGCTGATGCGCTTGAAATTGGAAAGCGAACTGTCATAAGAATTAGCAAGGATAAATTTGGCGACACTGGTATGGATGATAATGTTCTTCGCACGCCAAAAAAGCACGATCAAAACCAATCGTAGGCATTGATAATTTTGATAATGATACCATCCGAAGACATGTATATGACTTTTATTTACGCAAAGAATATCCAACGAGGGAAAAGTTACTGAAATCACTGAAAGAAGCTGGTTTATTTTTCGGTGAAAAATCTTCACTATCAAAAATTTTGAGTAAGCTAGGTTTTGCGTACAGGCAGTGTAATAAACGCAAGATATTAATGGAAAGGAACGATATCGTGATGACAAGGTGTACTTTTTTACGAAATGTGAACCAAATAGAAGATTGGCAAAATGTGGTGTTTTTGGATGAGACTTGGCTTAATGCGAACCATACAGTTAGCCGTTCTTGGACCGTTGACACCGCAGCATCTACGTCTAAAGTTCCAATTGGAAAAGGAGGCAGACTTATAATTTGTCACGCCGGGACCGCTAATGGATTCGTCGAAGGATCCTTGATGGCTTTTGTATCAAAAACCACTGGAGATTATCACGAAGAAATGAATGGAGAAAAGTTTACGGAGTGGTTTACCACAATGTTGTGTAGCCTTCCCGAACCATCTATAATAATAATGGACAATGCCCCGTACCACTCGATGAAGATCGATAAGCCGCCTGCTCAGTCCCAAAAGAAAGCTGATATCGTTGCGTGGCTTCAAAAAAAAGGCATACATGCAAATATGGACATGTTGAAAGCGGAGTTACTTCAATTATTAAAACAAAATAAGCCGGCAAAATCACGGTACGTCATTGATGAAATCGCATCGGAATATGGGCACCAAGTAATATGATTACCGCCTTACCATTGCGAATACAACGCAATTGAATTGATATGGGCTCAAATCAAGGGATATGCAGCAAGGCATAATACAGAACCTCCATTTACGACATCAAAAATGTTAAAATTATTAGAAGAAGCTTGTCAACGTACAACTCAAACAGACTGGGCTAATGTAGTGAATAGAACCGTGCGACGAATAAAGGAAGATTACGAAAGAGATATTAGAATCGATAATATTTTAGATAATGATATTATAATTAATTTAGGAAATGATAGCAGCGACGATAGTTCAATGGAGAGTGATAGTAATGGGGATGAATCAGATTGAAACATTCAAGTAAATATTTTTATCTAAGAAAAATATGTTTTATTATTCTTTTATAACCTTTTTTATGTACAAAGACTTTCTCAACTCACACCGTGCGACGAATTTTTTTTTCGACTGAATTATTTCGTTAATGATTTTAAGTGTGTCACAACACTATTACGATCTGTCAAAAATGCCATCTTACGATGGCTCGAGTATAAGTATATATTACTAGCAGGCGCGTGCAGTGGGAACATTGAAGCACGACTTTTTTGTAAACGTATATTTTGGAAAAAAAATAGAAATCAAATATTTATGCTACAGATTTTTATGATTTATCAAAATATGAATGTTATAATAACAATTGAACGTAGTTATGCAGAAAAGTGCCAGGCCACAATTTTGGTAAAAATGAGATATTGATGTCATCGGGCGGAGTAAGCTTAATTATGTAATTATGTTCTAATAAAACCAGCCAAGCCTCATTCATACAAAAATTCACAGTAATCGCCTTCCGAAATATGTATTGATCGCGAAAACAACACATTAAAATCTGTAGAAAGTGCCCACCCCACTTTTAATATGACTATTCCTCAAAACATATTCACCAGAAAATAGCTATTTAGTTATATAATTATATATGATATTGTCGATGTGGGGGGAAAGAAATGGCTACAATTAGCCAACAACAGGGAAGAATGGAAAAATAAGGAAGAGGCCTATATCCAGCAGTGGAAAGACGAAGGCTGATGAAAAAGAAGAAGAAGAAAACTAAATAGCTAGTTTATATATATATGTTTAAATAGAAGTTTTCGCGAAGAGGTTATTTTTAAGAGGAGAGGAGATTATGAAAAGGTTATTTTTCGGGAACTTCGCAGATTTGTAAAAAATATCTTATTTTTGCACTATATTTCGGTTACACTGGGAAAACCATTCTCAAGCTGATCTCTCTGACAATTTAGAGATAACTATACATATATATGTATATATATACAGTTATATAATTAGTATTATCATATAGTTTAAAAAATACTTATTCACATGGTGATAATAAAAATCCCATACAAAAATAAATTTAATTACTAGATATTCATAATAGATAAGTAACTATGGCTGTTTTCTGCATGATAAACTTAATTAAAACACACTTGAAAGCTGGTTCGACACTGTTTTATTTTATCAGCCACTGACTTGAGTGTGACAATAAATTATTGTTACATATTATGTATTACATAGACACGAATATAAATGTACATATCTTAAACCAACACTGCAGAATGCATATTTGACGTAATAAGATCAGACAGATGAAAAAACATCAAAATTTCTAAAAATCCACTTTATAGTTATTAGAAATTGGCATTTATATGTTAAAAATGCCCTAAATGCCCAAAGTATATGGATGAAGGAGGAGCTCAAGTCTTTGTTCTCAACATGGGATAACATCAAAACTCACCTTAAACTTCTTCACTGTGAATTAGTACATATTTTACACCCAATTGAATGGGACGTATCGGAAGATAAAATCCGACATATTGCAAGCACCAAGGTATTTAAAAAGAATCACTCATTAAAAATCAAAGTTCCCAAAAAGCAAACAATACTGAGGCATCCTCTGTTCTTAAAATCAGTAATCGTGTGGTTGATTTATCATGACACACTTTCTCTGATAAAGCAACAAACCTTTTAAAAAAAGGGTTAAAATATAATATGAAAACCTCAAGTGACAAGCCGCTCATCCAATTGACAGTAAACACGGATGCAGCCCTAACCAAAGAATCTCCATCTTTGAAACATCATTGTGCGGATCTAGATGATTCATATGTAAAAGAAATTACTAGAGTTGATAATGTTTGTACATAACAAAATAATTTTGAATTTAATTAACTAATTTATAAATAACAAGATGGACTTGAAGATACGGTAAAAAAACGCCCCGCTTACTCTACCTCAAG
This sequence comes from Agrypnia vestita, assembly GCA_016648135.1. Taxonomy (NCBI): domain Eukaryota; kingdom Metazoa; phylum Arthropoda; class Insecta; order Trichoptera; family Phryganeidae; genus Agrypnia; species Agrypnia vestita. The sequence continues at coordinate 61,365 of JADDOH010024804.1, read as the reverse complement.
GTGGTGTGGAAATTAGTTTTTTTGGCCAAAACGCGTGTTGAACTACACTTTGAGGCCAAAACTATTGATTTTATGGAAAAAAGGTTACTACATAAATTATAAGAAATTTTCTCTAGATTCATTTTGAATGTAAATGTTTTTGTTGTGAAATGAGTCGGAAAGAAGATATTGTCAAAAAACTGCTTTTGGGCGCCATTTTTCCTATATGGCGGCGCGAGTGGCAAAGTTGAAATTCGGAAAGAGCACATCGAAATCTATAAAATTACCCATTTTCAAAACTCCCTGAAAACATTCCAGGTAAAACTACCAAATTGACTGTACTTTAATGGTTATAATAATATAAAATAGATAAAATGTTGAAAAATAGAATTAAAAAAAAAATGACTAAAGAATATTTACATAAACATATTCAGTATGCAATAACGAAATTAAAAATAAAACATGGCGTAAAATTCTATACACAGGTTCGTTAACCAATACAATTTATCATATCTTACTTTCTCATATACATACAACCCGCGTATTACACTAATAACAATTCAGATAGAATTCTCGATAATTCAAAATCAAAAGAAGACTTTTTGGATAAAAGCGGAGTGTACGAAATCTCTTGTGGAGACTGCGATATGAAATATATAGGCCAATCTGCGAGAAATCTAAATTAAGAACTAAAGAACACCATTGTGGTCTCGTTAGCAATTATTTTTCTGAATTTGCAAACCATATAATAAACACTAATCACTTGTTCGATTCACACACACTTAAATTATTACACCCAGTTAAATATAAAGGCCAAATAATGAATAATCTCTAAAATTTAGAAATTCAAAAAAATTTAAATTCTGGAAAAACTTTAAGGGGGAATACCTACCTAGAGTGTTTGAAAATATTGATTTTTAAATTTTTGCATTCTTTTAAAACTTGAGGTTTCAAGAATGTCTGTTGAAAATTTCAAACAAAAATTCAAAAAATAACAAAGTAATACTGATAAGAGTGGCATCCCTTTGTCGATTACGCGCCACACCACACGGCGATCGGGTCACACGCAGGTACCTGCCAGTTGGGCTCTTTCCGTATCACCATTAGAGCTGTTTCTATTATGTTTATGAAGAGTGCTCGATGATATGGGGATTCTTAGCAAGGTGGAAATCTTATATTGTGGACCTGGAACTGATGGAACTGATTAAGTTGAAAAATTTCGCGATTTATTCATTGCTCAATCTTCAAACACGCTTTACTAGAAACCATGTTTAAAAATCGGGGATACAAAATATCTCGGCAACCACCAAACCAATCAACTTGAAATTTATAGCGGTTATTCTATACATAATTATCTAGTAGACTTTTTTAAAGTGAATTAAATATTTTTTTATCGGCATAATAAACCTGAACTTTTCCCTAAAAAACGCTATTTTAAATTCAAACTCCCGCTATTTTGTCAAAAATTGATATTTTCAAAAACCCCTATGTGACGGACTAAATTATAGCGTCAATTTTAATAATCTCTTTACTTTTTTTTATTCTGATGATTACAGATGAAATGGGAGTGGGCACTGCGGACGACCTTTTTTTCGGCAGTCGACAGAACCCATGTATTTTCCACCAATGTTGAATATTTTTTAATAAAAAAAAAAATATTCTTAAATGTATGTACTTTCATGTAGAATTGATACAAATACTATAATTCATATAGGTTTCCTTAAAAAAAATTCACATAAATTGCCTTTTTTCGCGTTTCATTGGTAGGTATTCCCCCTTAATTAACAATAAATATAATATTCAAAAACTCCTCACCCCTCCTCTCATTGTTTCCATTAAATCAACCCCACCACTGGTTACCCCCTCCCCCACACATGACCCACCCACCTCTATCAGTACCTAAGAATTTTATTTTATTACAATGCTTATTAGTTTATATTCTCACCTGTAGATAAGAACATCTTTAGTTTTCGAAACTAGTAGTGTAGGTCTTATACAAGTGTTTTATTTATATATAAATCAATGATATCATTCCACAAAGTTAATGCCAAATCAGTAAGTGATATTGACAAAAGTCAATATCATTTAATATAATATAATATATATTGATATATATTAATTAATATATATTAATATCATTGGCTTGTCCAGTCTACTATAGAGCGATTCCGGACGGCAGTAAATAAAGAGATGATAATTAACGTTCATTGAACAAATAGGGCATAAGAAGATTGAGGTTTTCACACAAATCTAAATTTATTTCCACATTAATGCGCATGCTGAGTTGGTTCTGCGGAATGTCGGAGCAATCGTGGGAGCTTAAGTGTCATAGCATCAATAACAAGATGGCAATTGAGATGATGTGGCCACCTATACACGTATGCAGAGCACCCAATGTGGCCACATCATCTCAGTTACGTTATTAACCGGGCCTTCTCCACGGATCTTCTCTGAATCATTTCCAGAAGAAGACAGAAAATTCATGGGTTCATTTCAAGTTCATTCAAAGCACAGATTGTTTGATTGGTAGAGAAGCAAAAATCTATTACCACAAACTGATTTGATGCAACCAGGCCTTAGTGCCTATTACTTACATTTTGTTAAGCCCACCTCTCAACCATGCATTTTTAAAACAAAAATAAAATTATATTGGCAAGTACCATAATTGTGATATCTGTATTAGCTGCTCCTCAGTACATACTTACTTTGGACGAAATTTGGTGACTACTCCCTATTATTAAGTTATTGCAATTTTACATACCATTGTTTTCCTTACAAACAGCGAAATGCTTGCCATCAGGACTAAACTTGATAGATGTTACCAGTCTATGAAATCTGTATTGGTGTATCACAGTGCAGGAAATCATACTTATAAGATATGCTTCGCCCTCTGGAAAATTTCAATAAATCTAATGAACATCAAGTTTTGTGATGGTTGCATTTTTTTTTTCTCTTTTATTTTAGGAGGAAGAAAATATAATGTAGTCATTTACTCAGTTCTGATCATAAGTAATCTGATTTCAACAACAAATGATATAATTTTATATTTAGTATATGTGGGTGTATCCAATAGAATGTTGTAATAGAATACAGTAAATAAAATAAAAATTTACCGCCGCTTAAAAATGTATAAAATTGTATGTATGCAAAATACTATTTTTAATTACAAAAAAAACCTATTTTTAATTACAATATGTACTTTACATAGGAGGGGTGATATTTCTGTACATGTAACGCTCTTACAAGATTATTGTGTTTGCGAGTATCGGGACTATCTAAACTGAGGATGGTATATACACTCGAACTCGGTTATAAGGAGCATGACGGGACCGACTAAATATGCTATATGGATTCCTTATATCCGGGATAGGTTAATTTCATGCATAGTTTTTCAAACTAATAATTCGAATACTCTATAATTGGACTATGATAGAATATTTAAGATTCAATATACTCGTATAACATATCTTCATTTAATGCCATTAGGTGGGGTAGACAGAGACGACACAAACTGGCACTGCCAGACGATTTTTTGATTTTTTTCCACCAATACACTTTTCACTTTTAAATTTAAATGTGGTGTCAGGTGTCATATTATAAAAGAGTCCTGTCTCGTCAGCGTTATAGATGTCTTCATCATTGAAACTCTGCCTCAATTCTGACCAAACGCTTTCAATCCACTCACTTGCCATTACAGAATCGGTAGATGCTGCTTCTCCATTAACTTTTGCATAAACAATATCATGGCGATTTTTAAAACGATCCAGCCATCCGTTGCTACATTTAAAGTCAACTCTTCCAAATTGTTTTGCGAATTTTTCCGCTTACGCCTTAACTATTGGCCCATCAATGGAAAATCTAGCGGATCTTTGGGTACAGAACCATTTTAACAACGCTTCGTCAACGTCAGTAAGTTTGCACTTTCTAAATTTTTTTGATTGTGTTAAATTATTTTCTAAATATAGCTAAATAAAGATCCTTATTTTTCCAGAGCGATGAAACTGTAGAAGACGATAGTGAAAACATTTTACAGACATTGGAATTTTTGGCGCCGAGTTCTATTTCACGAATAATTTCGACTTTTTCGCGAACCGAGAGACACTTTTGTTTGTTAGTGGACATGTTTCCGATAGAACAATTCGAGTTTAACTGATTAGGCTTTTAAATGCTAATACAGTAAACTGCATAAAATAAACTGTGACTTCAAACATTTTGAAAACCCCCCATAATCGGAGTTTTATGACCAATATTCTCGACCTTCAGTTACTACCGACGAACTACTATTGTATGCCTGTGCACATTTTACACATAAGTTTGTGTACATCATATAATGAACCCTAATTAAGTGCGAGCCGCTTTAAAAGCAAAGTGAACAAGTTTATTGTTTTGAGTACGTATTTGATTTTTTTCTATAACCCAAGCAAATATGTATGCAGAGTTTTCAAAATTTGCTCCGTATATCCGCTAATCGCGCTCCTTATAACCGAGAACGATTGTATGGAAATAGGCGCAAATCAAAATTAATTCACAGTTTTGCTCATTTTAGCCAAGATCTCTTTATATTCAAGCTCCTTATAACCGAGTTCGACTGTAGTTGCAAAATGCAAATTGATTGCCAGTAATTAAATTATTTATTTAAAAGTAGATAGGAAAACACAAAAATAATAAAAAAAATAGCATTCTGATTATTCTTGCAGATGTCATTTTTTATTTGCACAATATGAGCATAGAGTGGGTTTTTCAAGTGTGGCTTAACCTAGCTTTGACAAAGTGGGGATCTTAATTAGAAAAAAGATTTTAAAACTCAACTCACTAAATTGATCTCCAGACAACAACAACAAACGTAAATCGTGTACTATGGGGCCATTAGCAAATATAATAAAGGCCCCTGCAATAAATCGGTGCAAGCGAGAAAAGAATACACTGTTTCCTCAAAATTGACCTTTCCACCGTATTCCGACACGAAGTTAGTATATAACAAACTTTCAGTTAACATGCCTTCGATCTGTATATTATTTCAGATGTGCTTTAAGAAATAATAACAGAAATAAATTGGCATTGTCATCAAAATATATCGTCGCTGTATATATAATAAATCCTATGTGCCGTTAAGTACATTCTGAGATGAATGAATCAATTTGTCAATTTTTCATACAAATAATGGAGATATATTCCATATTTTCCAAGAGAGAGATTCCACCTTTAAGAGATGTCGCATAAAAGCCCGAAGATGTAATTAGTACATATTGCACACACTCTCGTAGAAGAAGTGAACACTCCACAACAAAGTGCATATAATTTATGACCTTCGAAGAAATAATCAGTTCGGCCTACACCTCCGCCGTGATAGGACGCTTTCCTGATGAAGCTGAATAAGATTTCAGCGAAATGTTGAGATTTGCTTGTCTGTAAAATATACAGTTTATATAAAATATCCGTTTTATTTAACACTTAAATATGTCCAACAACAGTAATAATAACCTTAACTCTTTAAAAATAGTTATTATTGATGAATAAATAAATATTTTTCAAGAAAAATAAAAAGTTACCTTTTTTTAAACAAACCTCGTATAGTAATGATTCATTAAAAGTCTTCAATAAAAAAAAACTATTTTTAGAGGAAATACTCTTGGGGTCTTTTTTTCCCCTTGTTCAGAATGCATGTAATTTATTTGAATTACGTGCAGGGAAGGTTATGGGAAACTTTATAATTTAAAAAAATGAATTAAAAGACAATAACACGTTTACCTTCATTTGCTGCAACCAATGTACATCCATTCGGAGACAAATCCATGGCAGTGAAATTATAATCACTTTCGATTGCCAAAGTGTGTGACTTATTGCTGAAAATAAAATAAATACAATTATATGATAATTGGATTAACAAAACAATATGGTCAAATTTGATAACCTGAAAATTATTCTAACAATCGTTTCAAATTCGCGCACGATTCCTGTTTTTTTAGACACTTTTTTGTGATGGTTATATTCATGTAAAAATCAACAATAATCGCTAAGAAGTTGCAGTTTCTGGTTTCTCAATATACATACTTTAATAATTACTTATATTTCAATAATTACTTGTACAATAATTACTTATTCATTAATTATGAAAATAAGTAACGAAATTTACTGGTAGAAATGTACGCACATGTTTATCAAATAAAACCATGGAAGCAATAACACTAAAGATATTGTATTTCAATATTTTCATTCTAAATATATCAAAGAATATGAAAATACTTAATTTTAACACTTTTTTATTAAAAATAATACTTTTTTTAACAGATAAATAACACAATTAATGCGCGGTTCGAAGGCGACATTTGGAATGATTGTCCGGTTTGCAAAGCAAATGAGGTTACTTGACAAATAAAACTCGTTCATTCATTCAAAAATTTGAGATATAACCAATGATAAGTTATAAAAACCCATAAACGCAGGTAAAATGGGCCGAATTCACATACGTGTCTAGGGGGCGCAGATCTGCACTCTGGCACCCGATCGGTTAAAAACAGAATCCGATGTATCAAAAAATTCACATCCAAGTAAGAACAAAAATAAAAGAGCGTAAGAAGATGTATATTTAAATCCTAAAAAATGTTTCCTGTGCTGTTTTATTTATATGCACTAATTTAGAGAAAAAGGATTATTATTAATAATACCTTAGAATTTCCAAAATTTTTTTTTTAAAATAAATTTAATGGCTTGTCACCCAGTAAGAGGGTGTTATTGCCAAAGACTAGTCCATAAGTCCTCTACATAAACATTACAGCTTAATACAATTACTCTTTAAAACCTGTTGATTGCCATCAAAATTCCAAATCAATGCGGAGTAGACTCGAGAGTGGCTCAATGATCTGGGGGCCACATGAGAGCAAGTACTCTCTTATGGTGGAGAAAATCCAAAAGAAGTTTCTGAGATATCTCTACATGAGAGAGTACGGGCATTATCCTTGGCTTTACCCAACAGAGTTTCTCCAGGGTATGCTTGGCTACAATAGTTTAGAGACTAGAAGGAATGTGTATTTGATTACACATGTTTATCGATTGTTGTGCGGTATGATCGACAATACTGAAATTGTGCAGAGCATTGGTTTGTATGTTCCTGATAATTAGACATCGTCAGCATAGATTGTTTCACATTCCAATATACAGGACCAACCTGCCGATGGTTATGCCTGTTAGAAAAGCTACAGCTATGCTGAACAAGATCGCTTTGGATATTGATATATTCCATGTGTCTGAGGGGGATTTCCGAAGCAGGATTCTCCTGCACCTTTGACCAGATTGTACAGGTCACTTTTAATTTTTTAATAATAAATTATTATTTTAATATACGTGTGTATATGGGTGTGTATGTTTATGTGTATATTTATATGTGTATATGTATATGTGTATATGTATATTTTTAGATATAAATTCATAATATGTATGTATTGAACATAAAGTTTGTAATGTACATATTATGTAATAAATAAAAAATTGAATTGAATTGAATTGAAAAGGCCCAAATTTTGTGATTTTTTTTTTACGAAAAAAAAACGTTAAACCATGCGTATATTAAAAAAAACACACACATTCATATTATTTTATCATAAGTGTCGAAATGCAATTTTTTTTTTTTCATTTAAGTAAAAAAAATATTCTTTTTTCCAATTCCGATGATGTTGCCAACACAACATTTTATGAAAAATAATCTATATATTAATTACTCCAACCAATGTCGTACGTTTCTGCATACAGATAATTTATGTTGCCAGTTAAAAAAAAAACATTTTTGAGTACATTAAAAAGATTAAAAAATATAGGAATACGAACAAACTGATATCAAAAAACATCCAAATCCAAATGATTGAAAATTAAAATATCGGAATTTATAGATTTTTAAAATATTTTCGTGGAATCCGTGTATTCAAAACAGCCAACGTAATTGCAGTCAACGAAGTTTTGTGCTGGCCATACCACAGAATGACGCTTTATGACATTGACAGTAAGTATACGTTTACGCTTTTCTTTTTATTGTTTTTGCATTAATCTTGCTCCAATAAACGTTCAAAACATTTATTTATTAAACATTTATTACGCTTTATATTTTATTTAAACTGCAAAGTGAACCTAACCTTAGATTCATAAACGTCTCTCATATAACCTCAAAAGTCTCACAGCGCGTGGCGCGAATGTCATTTTCTCCGTATTTATACATAAATATTATTATTTTTCAGAATTCCGATGGAAGACTCAACATCACAAACCGGCAATTTGATAATGCGATTCGAGTTCACAATATGAAAGAAGAAATGCTAGACGTAGACTGTCAAACATAACAGAAGAGGAATGTGAAAGAAGGAATGCTGACCAGCGGGAACGTAAAAATGCTAGGCAAATAGTGTATGCTGAAGGAAGAAATGCGAAATCTTATTTTAAATGTGCCATTAACAATTTTAATTCATGGCCACGGAGAATACTGTAGGTCATTGCAAAGCAGTTCATTTTGATGCTGAAATGAGTCTAAAAATTTTAAGGAATTTATTCGTCAGTACAACTGTGCTAATGCATTTGCATCTTTCGGAGTGCAAATAAGTGACATACCAGGTGTAGGCCCGTATTGTTTAAAAATTTCAGGTGAAGTATATCATAGAACGTCTAGAAGTTTGCAGAGTGATGGAGAGGTGCCGGCATATGCGCAACTATATGTTTACGATGCGGATGAAGCAGTCAGGGTACGTATGAGCCATCCGTCTAACCTTAGATGTCAACAAAATATAATGGAAACTATTGATAATGTCATCCGTCGTGTAAGTCCATATGCTCTCCAATACAAAAGGTTGAAAGAAGCGGTTGAGGAAGAAGAATCTATAGTTGCAGAGCACGGGGGCCAGATGCGGAATATTCAACTACTCTTTACGCGTTCTTCGTTAGATGACCAAAGAAGGTATAATGCTCCATCTAATAATAATGAAGTCGCCATTGTGTATGTAGCAGATTACGAAGGTAGGTTACCGCCAAACGTAGATGTTGCTGTTCACCCTAAGAATGTAGGAGGTCTCCAGCGTATTAATATGTTATCAAAACATTTAGATCGGATGGTTTTTCCATTGTCATTTCCATCAGGTGAATTTGGTTGGACTCTACAGCCTTAAATAATACAAAATTAACTGCATGGTTTAAACTTAACCAACAAGATAATGAGGCATGTAATATTAAGTATCAGGATTTAACTAATTTCTATGTTGACTGGCGCTACGTCCTTTGAATCTTTGCGGACTGTTAATGGTTGTCTACTTCCTACATTTCGTGATGCAGTACGAGAATTAGGACTCATCGATGATATTGGAGAATGGCAGCGTTGCATGGCTGAAGCTTCAACGTATATGATGCCCAAAGCTCTTCGCGACCTATTTGTCTTATTAATGATTCATTGCCTCCCACCAGATCCGTTGCAGCTGTTGAACGATTTCAAAGATTTAATGTCAGAAGACTTTAGTCGTCAAGGTGCTACTGCAGAAATTGCACAAAATTGTTCCCTTTTGTATATTCAAAAGGCATTAATAAATGAAAATTCTTCTTGCACATCACAGGGTTTGCCGGGACCAGATTACAGCAATACTTATAATGAAGTGGTTGATATTAATTTAGCATTAGAAAGTTCTTTAGGGTTAGAGATGGCTGGAAAACTCAATCGAGAACAACATTGTGCTTTCGACAGTATATTAAGTAAAAAATTTCAGATGTACCTGAAACAAAAAAATGTTTCTTTATTGACGGTCCTGGTGGCACAGGTAAAACGTTCCTTTATAAGACTATTATACATACTTGAAGAGGAAGATCTAAGAAAGTTTTATCTGTTGCTTGGACAGGAATATCAGCAATTTTATTACCAGGTGGACGTACATGTCACATGGCTTTTAATTTACTTCTTGATTTATAGAATAACACAACATGCAGAGTGACATCCAAGAACCGTGCAATTATAAGTGCAGCTGATGTTATCATCTGCGATGAAGCACCGATGGCGCCAGTTATAGCTTTAGATATAATTGATCGTACTCTGCGCGATATAATGGGTAATAATGATATTTTTGGCAATAAAGTAATCATTTTGGGCGGCGACTAGACAAATTCTACCAGTTTCTCGAAGGGCTTCTCGCGGTCAGTTAGTAGCGACATCTATTAAAAACAGCCAACATTGGAAAAATTTTACTATTTTCAATTTGAAAACTAATGTCCCCGCTTTAGAAGGTGAAAATTCATTTACACAGTGGCTTTTAGATTTAGGCGATGGAAAGCTGCCTCCTGTGGAAGGAAAGTATGCGTCATCAGTGCTTATTCCAAATGAAAGTGTAAGTCAAAATGTTGTTCAAAGCATATATAATGAAGTACATTCTATAGCAGATGTTCCCCTAATGAGTAAACGAGCGATACTGTGTCCAAAGAATGAACATGCTCGATTGGTTAACGAAGATGTACTCGGGCGTTTAGAAGGTCCAATCTTTACATTTTATTATGTGGATAGTATTAAAGATGATGGTCGTGAAATGGACTACAAAATGATATATTTTTAAAATACATTCATTTATCAATAATCATTAAACTAAAATGCTATGTAATTTATTAATAAATAAGACGCTGTAATTTTATCGATAAAAATAAATACAAAGAAGAATTCGACAGCTGTTTCATTTTTTGTATGTCACTGACAGCTACCATAGACAGTAAAACCTGATTTTTTCACTGAAATTTTGTCTGTCACTGACAGCTACCATAGACACTAAAACCTGATTTTTTTCTCCTCAATGTTGATGAATTCATTATTTTTAAACCAGCCAAACTTAAAAACTCAGAGTTGACAGCATCACAATATTATACAGTAACTGTCAAGAAACAAAAAAAGAAATATTGCTTACTTCAGAATACGGCCAATTATCAAATTCTATTAACTTTGTAACAGTAAGGAAATCAATTGTGTTTGTTGCAGAGCAAACACAATTGGCCGCGAGACGACCGTCATTGGCCGCGAAGCGGCCACAATAGCAAAAATGGAAATTTGCTAGATACAATTGGCCGCGAAGCGGCTGACGTAGGCATAGGTAAACAATTGTGTTTGCTGCACAGCAAACACAATTGGCCGCGAAGCGGCCACAATAGCCGCCCGCAGGGCCTAGCAGTAAGCAATCGGCGAAGCCGATTGCTTTCCTGCTAGTACTTTATTTTTATTTGCACTGCTGTTATTATTTGATGCCTACCTAATATTCTTCTTCTGTGTGGTATATTTTGTTGCACACAATGGCACACAACGGAACATCGCACTCATAACAAATAAATATGATAGACTTTCACACACACACACAATTTCAAATAAACGCAACCTTAGAGTATATACAATCTATAGAGGGATAACTAAACATTTTAGCAAACCTGTACGCGTGGTAAAATAGAGCTTACTCAGTTTTAACAATATAGTAACACATAAGAGAAAAAAGGACAAAAAAGATCACCCGGTTGGGTACGTCTTTAATTGCTTTGCAAGCGTTTTCTTGCCCTCATTTTTTGACATGAGGGCAGAGAACGGTAGAACTGTCAGATTTGTTATCCGTTTTTTGGTTATAATTGTGCAAATAATACAAAAAATTGATATGCTTTGTTGTGCAATGAAGGTGTGTTCCAATAGGACTGGAAACTGGAAGAAAGATATCAGCTACCACAGGTATTTTATCCATAATATATTTTTGTTAATAAATCACTGTTAGTATTCAATTGAATCATAAACTAAACTAACAAAAACCGACAAATATCGCAAAACGTATTGTATATTTTTGTGAATAAATAATTAATCGAAAATCGAAAAAAAATTAATCATATTTCCGGCGCATTTTGCGCGTGACCTTGAGGATGGAATATTTAAATTTTGATTGTACAATACACGGTTTGTAGCGCCATCTACAACTTTCCTATACGATTTTGATGGCAGAAAAACTTATATTGTGATTGTTGATTTTAAGATAAGACTTGTTGAGTTGAAAATAGATCGACACGTCACCACGGGATTTCTCTACTGGGAAAAAATCACATTTTTCAAATTCGATACGCAGCCGTCAAGAAATCATTAATTACGTTCCCGTCACACATATCTGACGTGGCCTATGGGGACAGTCGCGCTCCGTCGCAAATATGCGACCTGGCCTGAGGCTTATTAAGAATTTTAATAATACATTCAATACTTCCCGTCGGCAGTCAGCAAGTGCAGTGTAAGCAAGGGCTGGATATTTGTAGGGTAAGGGATATTCAAATCTGTTAGACCCTTGAGTTGGGACTGAGTACCGACATTTAAAATGCAATTGAAAAATAAGTGGTAAAGATCCTCCTCCTAATAACACTCACAGATTGGGAAGTTCAGAATATGAATTTTTGCAAGGTACAAGCAGATAGAGCAATGACCCAGACGCATTCGGCAAACCATTGAAGTCTCCCTCTTGTTCAATTTGATCCTGTGAAACCAGGCTCGAGATGGGATGAGTGGCTGAATAGTGACGTAGTGTCGACCTTTTGACTCTTTAGTGAGGTCCCAATGAGACTGCCACTGAAGTGTGACATTGTTTCTAGTAATATTGAGAATATCGCTGACTGGAATAGAGGTAGACTCCCTGGCTAAAGGTGAGATTGCACCTTTAGTCAGAGAGTCTACCTTTTCATTACCAGGTATGCAGGGGCGTGCAGTGAGAATATTGAAGCATGTTTTTTTTCTAAGCATATATTTTGAAAAAAAAATTAAAATAACAGATATTTCTGTCATAATAATTACCATATCTTTCAGAATTTAATATTTTATAATATTTTGTCACATAAATATTTAATTTCAATACATATTTTTCTCCAATATACGTTTAAGTAAAACTCATGCTTCTATTTTCTCACTGCACACGCCTGCAGGTATGCCCATATGACTCGGAATCCAAGCCAAATCAATTTCAATTTTTTCCAAGGAAAAGTCGTGAATTACACTCCTAATTTCCATGCTGATCTGGTCATCAGGGTGCCAAAAGGGGCTGGATTTAATTTTGAACAGAGAACGGAATCTGAAAGAATAAGGCATTTCTTAGATTGTTTTGGTTTACATGTTTTCAGCGCTTCTCGGATTGCCAAGCACTTGGCTATAAAAATGGAAATCTCTTTTGGGAGTCGGAATTATTTGGACAATAAAACGCAGCACCCGTGCAGCCGGTTGCCTGGAGTTTGGATCTGTCAGTGAAAATTTGAGTCCAACCATCCTGTTCTTAATTTATTATTTCAAAAAATATTCTCCTAAGGTTAGGAGTGAATTTGTCAATTCTCAGGGAGATGACTCTAGGTGAAAAAATGTGATGAGAAAAAGGAAATTTGTAAATAGGGAGAACAGGGTTTGATCGAACCCGAGGAATGAAATCCCTGAATTTGGAGAAGCTCAGAGTCAGAAGAGGAGTCGTACCTTTCCAATGTACATTTGACTTTGTGAGATTAAAGCGAGATTGAGAAATACCAAGAATAGAGTGTTTTGGATCTCTAAAACACTTTATAATAAAATTGTCAGCTAAATATTGCCTTTTGATGCGAGAGGGGGCTCCAATGTTTCCACCTGCAATGCATTAATCGGTGATGATCTCATAGCTCCAATAATCAATCTCAAGCATCTTGATTGAATTTTGTCTAGTTTTATTCCTAAATATTTTGGAAGAGGATCAAACAGAAAACAAGCAGTCTAAATAGTTCTGGATAAAGACATTGTACATTAGTTTCAGAGTTAAAGGGTGAAATCCCTACCATACACTGATGTCGCACAGAGGGATTTCATTTTAGTTTCACATTTAGAGACCACGGAGTTTATATGGGAGGCCCAATTTAATTTTCTATTTAAGCTGTACCTAAGAATTTTATTTCATTGCGAGTGGGATATTGAGGTCATCAAATGTGACACACATCTGGGAAATATAATGTTTTCTTGAGAAAATTATGGCTTGACTTTTTGGGGGGCCATTTCCAGTCCATTGGAGATAAGCCAGGAATTAAGCTCTGAGAGAGCTCTAGCAATTTTCTTTAACGCAAAAGGTATATCCTTATGAGAGCGGTAAATTGCTATGTCATCCGCGTATTGGAGTATGAAGCACATCTCTCGGATGGACATTTCAAGGTCAGCAGTAAGACCGAACCTTGCGGAAGTCCCTTCCAAAGATTTCTGGTTAATTTTTGACGGATCATCTATTGGAACAGATAGACAAATCCACCGCACTGGCTCGTTGAGATGGGAGACTGAACCTAGTGGGAGAGCCATCATTGAGGATAAATAGGTTATTATCATCAATGAATGAAATAATATTAATTCCAGATCGGTCACAAAATGCACTACCCTATGACTAAGAGACTTTACTGCTTTACCTATATTTTGTGAAATGGAGATATACGAGATTATTTCTTCCTCCGAAAAATTGACAGATATGCCTCGTACGAGATCCAGGCGGGTAACATTAAACGATGGAACGTAAGCTTTAAATTTAATATTTTATGAGTTGCTAAAACTAGATACAAAATTGTTTGCGGAAACCCCACATTCAAATTCAACAGAGATTTTATATCTACCTTCTGCCTGAATACCATTCAGGTGAATGCTTTTTGTTTTTTGTTGCAAAATAAATTTTCCAAAATCGATTGGGTGGATTGTACCTCGTTCTGTTCTCTGAACATAGACCAGAAAAGGGGATACTGCTAAATCATAGTACAACAGTTGAGGATGAGGAAGGGTAACCTGAGGAACAGAAGAAGGCTCTAAAGCTGGAATTAGTGAAGGCGTAGGGAAGATAGGAGGAGACGCAACGGTGGTAGAGGGCTTAGGTCTTGTTTTCAAAGATCTACTTTCAATTTTCCCTTTTTTAAAGTTGAAAAAGAAGAATCTTCTGAAGAATCGGAATCTTCTGAAGGAAAACGTGATATCTCTCTTACAGTAGATTGAGAAGGAAGAGGATCTGGGGGATGCGGAGGTCTTAACTCCTCCATTAAGGATAGAAAAACAGAAATTTGTTGATATGCTAAGATACAACAAAATACAAAGGGAATAAACAGGTTATAAATATCTGTTTTGTCCAAAATAAAGTTATTATCCAAGAGAGTAGGCACAAACGCAACTGTCACTTTGCAATCTTGAAACAACACTCCTAAATTTGTTTACCTTTTAAAGAAATGAACCCATTCCGTGCCCATGTGATGTATATACGATGCGGGCCTGGAGCAGGTTTAAGTAATGTTAGGAAATTTTGCATCAACACTAAGTAATAAACATGAGGCTTGCTCTAAAAAAAGTCACATGCTTTGATATTGTTTTGTTGGATCGTAGCTACAGCCATCCTATGAGTTACGGAGGTTGCTTACTTCATTTTCATCAGTGCCATAGAATACGAATCAGTGAGAACTATTATTTTTACATAACACTGCTTTGGTTTGGTAATGAAGATTTAATGCTGATTCATAAATAACACAAATGTGTCCTGCTTTCGACTTGCAATACTATGTCTATCTTTCAAGACAGTATTGCAAGCCAATACTTAACCACAGCATCAATATAACGACACATCAGCCCTGATGATGGACCCTGCAATGGGATATGAAACGTCGGCTAGAAAGATCGTAAAAATATGGTAAGAATACTCCAGAAAACTCAAACCAGAAGATTCTGAACAACCGTGAAAACCAAAAAACATTTTTAAGGTAAAGTTACTTACTTCTTTAGATCATAAATCGTAATTCTATTTCCAACGGGACTTACAACAGAATTTCCATCTGGAGTAAAAATTAAGTCTCCTTTGCGATAAACTGTACCAAGAAGGTTGTTAAACTGCAAGTAAATTATCATGTTTATAATAAAACATTTTTTTGTATTAGTATGTAATAAAACATTATATATATATATATATATTATCTATATATATATATATCTATATATATTATATATATTATATATATATATATAATATAACAAATCTTACAATAAAAGAGTGGAGAAAAGATTAAAAAGATAATTATTTTTAAATTTTCACTTATAGGGAGAGAACATATTGTTCATAAAAATATGAACACTAATTCACATAAAAATAATATTACCATTGAGTACTTTTAACATTTATGTTTTCCACCGGAAAGACGTTTATATTAATTAACACGAAATACTTCAGAAAAAACACTTTACCTTAAATGAGAATTTCATGGCGATATGGATTTAGGAACTTTTAATACAATTTGAAATCGAAATTAAAAATCAAAGCAACAAACAGCCACGTGCAGAAAATGTTGAACTGAGGTTGTGTCTAGGGATGGGCGTTGAATGGACGGACTAGTTGAAATCAACCGTTGACGTTGCATCGACGCGTCGACGGTTTACGTTCATCGCATGGACTAGTTGAATTCGTAGACGGCGGACGCCGTGGTCGGTGGACGATTCGAGATTCAACGTAATGCAAAGCAACGAGCGAGAGCAAGACAAAACGTCTCCGTTTATTTCTCTCTCATCTCTCGCTGTCAACTTGTAGATGCCATAGACGTCATAGACGGCTCGACGGGTAATTTCATTTCAACTCTAAAGTACACTACCATAGAGTGCAGATCTGTGTACACGAACTATGACTAGAGATTTGAAATTTGAATACATGCGTAGGGCGAGATAGGCTTAATAAACTATTATCTATTATTTTTTATTTGATTTTTTGTGATGTCACGTGCGACGATTCGGTGAATTCTCAATTTTACGCTGTATAAAATAAAACAATTCTGTTTAATTATTTTATTTTTTATTGAACTAATATTTTACTGCTTACACCTGAAATTGTTGTGTACACCTACTTCTTTCTTTATTATAGAAAGAAGTATATAAAACACTATATAAAAGCCTATAATGTGCGTAAACAAATAAATAATAAAATATTTCTTTTTACATATAAGCACAAGTAGCGGTTTTACTTTCCGCGAAACTATATTCCTTCGAACTTCTTTAAATTTTAAAAATTAACGTCATAAAAATAGCCAACGGTTGAGCCGTCGAGAAGCGTCGGGTTGAACCGTAGACAGTTGACCATCGTCCCGATGTTTAGATAGAACGTCCGCGTAACGAAGTTGACGCGTCAACTAGTTGACGAATTCAACTAGTTGATCGTCTCGTCGATGGATGGACGTGGACGGTCTCGTTTCGTCGACGGTAAATACGTCGACGACCCATCCCTAGTTGTGTCGGTCGTGTTAAACCGGGCAACGCATGTTTTTGACAACAGTTTGACCGTTTGACGTTTGTCGTATCTTTCATCTATGCATTATTTATCTACCATAAACTCTTTAGATTTGGCCTGATATGGCTTGGTCTATATTCTGTGGATATGGCCCGTAAATCTTTCTTCTTCTTCCTCCCTGTTTGGTGTTTGGCGTTTTGGCGTTTCACCCATAGACGTATATAAATATAGACTAGTCATTAAAAAACAAACGTGAAACATCTAGTCTCTGCTGTCTTCTATTACGTACTAAATGTATCAGTCAGAAAGAGAAAGAGAAATTATTTTCATAACCACATATAAGTAGATAACTAAGGCCCGGTTGTTTCAAATTCGATCAAAGTAAGCGTAGAGTTTAAACTGAAATTTTTAGTACTTTTTTCAAAAACGGGTTGTTTCAAATCGGATTAAGCGAAATCTGTCAAAGAATTCTGAGCGGAAATTTCAGATTAAACTCTCGGTCAGAGTCGCACATGCGCACTGCGCAATGTAATTGACATCTGTCAATAAAATATTTTTTTATTAATTTTTCGACATTTTACATACAAAGTGTCGAAATGTACAATATTATGTAGGGTGACACAGGCTTTTTTGACGATCGACTGATCCTACAGTATATCCTTAACAGGAGAAGTAATTTACTTAGATCTCGAACAATACTTTTTTGTCAGAAGAAATTGATTTTTCCGCAACTCTAAATGAATTTTACTGCAGGGCATTGTCGACAATATTTTTTTTCAAGGTTTCTATTTCACTCGGGTTTTGATAATTTTACATTTATATCCATGAAAGGTGCATAGGTGATTTATCTGGAACACTGCTTCTTGGACTGCGGATAGTGTCAGCCATTACCAGAGCAATGGCTGACCACAGACCACATTTTAGTCAGCCGAAGAGCACTATAAAAATCAGAAATATATTTGTCATTATGTCCAAACAAAATATCAAGTTACGACAAACGGTACTAGGTACCAGATTTGGTAATTGCTATATTGTAGGAGAGCAGGACTATACCCTCAAACCAAATGTACAGCAATTTTTAATGCTACAATGGGCCTGAAAGCCCAATTTTAATTGCGGTCCGACAAGAACACCTAGATTTTAAAGAAATCAGAAAGATGTATTGCGACCTCACCGGGAATCGAACTCGGAATTCTCAGTATGCAGAGCCAGTGACATGGCCACTGGTTTGGTCATGTTGAACAGATGAGCAAAGAAAGGATGGCAAGGAAAATTGTTTGTCGAAAGCAGCAGAAGCAGAGGACGTCCGCGGAATAATAGTAATAAAACAATATATTCGGTGTAGGAAATTATTTTATTTTATTGTATTTTATATACCTACCTGTTCCGCACAGAACAAATAAAAAATAGGGCGGTCCGCTCAGTCCGCTCCGTCGGCCAAGAAGCGTAGTAATGGCCGGAGAAATACAGCACGGGTGTCTCGTGTCAAACAGCATACTTCCGCCGTACTTACGAAATTCGTCATAGAGAAGCGTCGGCCGTCGTCCAAAATTCTCAGCCAGAGGCGCCGAAGATCGCGGAGGCTGGATCGTAGATTCACTGCAGTAGTCAGGTCCCAGCAGAATTCTCCAATAGGTATCGGGAGATAAATAAAATGCAGATGAAAGTGGTCCGACAGCGTTTAAATCACCACGCGTGAGCGTAACAGGTGACCGCTCTACAAAACCTTTTTATTATATAACATTCTCAGAGATTTACAAGATATGATATGACAGCATGTTACGTAACCCAATCAGAGTGAGCCAAATCTCCCCTCTCTGTCGCCGCGGTTTGAACCGCGACTGGTGCCATCTCGCGGCGCTTTCTAGGAACTAGACCCGCGAGCGGCCGTACTGATCTCGGTCTGAAGACAAAAAATGGTTAATTACAGGTTTTGCATGTATCCCACAGGGCTACAAACTATGTCACGTATAGGCCTGACCTTGCATAAGGCCGTGACACAGTTCATCGGACCTGCAGGTCCTACTAATTTATGAAAATGCGTTAATTATGTCGACCGTGAAGGGTCGAAGTTAAATCAGGTCATAAAAGTAGGTAATTTAATTGTTACGCGATGCTTTCCATGATTACTGCATAGTACTCGCCCTAACGAGTATTTTGATACCACTTTCGTCTTTGGACAAAGTGGTTTTTGATACTTATCGCGCTTTTAAGAAAAGGTCAATTTTTCTTCCAAGTCAAAACATGAGCCTATATAGGCATGTGTATACTCTCTGAGTAGGTATTTACTTTGCGATCATGATGCAAAAAGATTCATCAAGATCGAATACTTCTGTCAAAAGTTATTTTTATTTTTGTGATTCCGGCGGAAATTTACCTCAGTGGTGGTCAGATTAAATTCATTAAAAATTAGTGACCAAATGTTTATCGATGTCTTAGCATTACCAATGGATAGGTATTGACTGGGTGCGTCTTGTAGTAATATTTTCAAGTCTGTCATGTAAATATTACTTGCGCTATATGCCTTCAAAGGGGGCCGCGGAGAAAACTTTCTCATTTAGCTTTCTCCGGCGTCCCGGTACAACTTTACATGCGTAAAAACACATTAACTTAAGAAGTATTCTTGTTGAGAACACTGTAAAAAAGGTTTCAGTTTGATTTTAAGTCTGTGAGAGCTGCAATCTCACTTTGATTAATTCCCATAAGATATTCAATTATCAGAAAAAATGTGTTTTTTACCATATCACTGCCGATAACTCACTATATCGCGCAGTGTGTGTGTGTGTGCATTTACTTGTCAACTCTTTATTTTAGGTAAATTTCATAAAATATTTTTGACCATGTAATTTCTTCAAAGTGACCGGCAACTGAGTTTGCCGGGATTTTAAAATGACTTTACTTTCAGTGTTCAACCAAAATGGTTCAGATAAGTATGTATGGGTCAAAGACGGCCTCATCCTCGCAAGATCTACAGATACCGCTAAAATTGTCACCATTCGGAACGAACAGGACCTGGACAAACTATGACTACATTACTACTACGTTTCCACTACTGCAACGTTTGACATTCTCATATTACCTTTCTACACAATCTCGATAGCAATTTATTATTATCTCGTTTCTTTTTACTATTTTATTATTATCTCCATGTCTCTCATTTTTCTTATTACTTTCTCTAGATTGTCCATATTTAATATACTTTTTATTGTCTATCTCCTTATTAACTGGCATATTTACGATTTCACATATCTTATACTGGCGTTGCACTTGTCATTGAAGCTCGGTAAATGCACCCTGAAAAGATCACTGATTATATCAAACAGTCTTTTCTATTTTTCTAACTCTATTATATTCATCTCACTAGCTCCACATTATTTATGGCTGTTTCATTAATTAAAAACGAACGAGCTATATTTGAATATACCTGCACTTGTCAAATTTACGAAATTTGTTTCTTAGTTCAATACTCATATCTCATTAACAAAGTTGAATGCCTCGCATGCCCAATATCAATTGTGTACTTTATTTATTCTCATTGATAGTTATTCGAATTTTTATGTCGTTATCTTTCATTTTTAATTAATAGATGTCGACATCTAATAGGTTTACCGCTTATTATCAGAACGTGAGAGGTCTACGAACCAAATCAAGTGACTTTTATCGCAATATTTCTATGGCTAATTATGATCTAGTGTGCTTAACTGAAACGTGGTTAACAGATAGCATAAGCGACGCTGAATTGTTTGATAGTCGTTATTTGGTTTGGCGACGTGACCGTAATTACGAAGAAACTAATCAAAAATACGGTGGAGGTGTCTTAATTGCGTCACGAATTAATCTGAATGTTTATCCGCAACCATCTTGGTCCTCTTCAGCTGAAGATATATGGATTACTATCCACCTGAATAACTCGAATACCCGTACTTCTAATAAATTGCATGTATGTGTTCTTTATTTATGTGCACAAAATCAAGGATATTGTTTTTCTAAACAATTGAATAATTTTGTAGAAAAAGTAAGCAATATCTTAACATCCAATCACAATGATCATATTTTAATCTTAGGCGATTTTAATTTGAGCAAAATCCAATGGAATTTTGATACCTCCTCCTGTTACTTCTCACCTACCAATTACCACACAAATGACGAGTGTGAATTTATCAATTTTACCAATATGTTTGATCTCCATCAATTCAATGGGGTATATAACGACAATAGGCGGATTTTGGACCTGGTTCTTTGCAACGAATTGGTCGGAGTTTCAGAATGTCTTGACCCATTAGTATCTGTGGATCCCCACCACAAACCATTGACAATAACGGCTAATTTTATTGACTTCCATTCACTGAAACCAGCACCTCGAACGAAATATTGTTATCATCGTGCTAACTTTGAGGTTATTAATAATGAACTAAACAAGATTGATTGGGATTTATTGCTAGCGGATAAGCCCGTTGAGCAAGCATTGAGATCATTTTACCAGGTACTTTACACTATTCGCGACAAATGCGTACCATGCAAGACGGGAAATTTTGATAATTTCCCTCCTTGGTACACTGCGGTACTCAAAAAAATTATCAGAGAAAAATTCAAGTACTTTCGTAAATTTAAAATTTATGGCAATAAATCTGACGAATTATCTTTTAATATTTTACGCGATAGAGCCAAGTCATTGGAAAACGAATGTTACTTGAATTACATCTCTAAAATAGAGGAGTCTGTAGTACGTAACCCCAAAACGTTCTGGTCATTTATTAAATCAAAATCTAAATCATTCAACCTGCCAAGTAATATGACATACGGTCTCAATACTGCCACATCAGGATCCGACATATGTAACTATTTTTCCGATTATTTTTATTCTACGTTTTCAAATCCCTCTTCAAGTACTCAAAATACGAATTCTCTGTCCAATTACGAACCAATCACCGATTGTTTCATTTCATCAATAGAAGTCAGTAAATCGAACATAATAATCAATTAAAGCATCTTGATATAAATAAATCTGCTGGACCTGATCAAATACCACCAATATATTTAATTAAATGTGCTGATATAATTGCTGTACCTCTAACAATTTTATTTAAAAATTCTATTAAGGATGGATTTGTGCCAGATATCTGGAAATCGGCATTTATTACGCCGATTCATAAAAAAGGCTCGAAATCAGACGTCGCAAATTATAGACCTGTTTCTAAATTGTGCACAATTGCTAAAGTTTTCGAGAAGGTTATATACGATCAAGTCTATGCAGCTCTTCATCACTCCTTTCATCCAGATCAACACGGATTCATCAAAGGAAAATCAACCGTCTCCAATCTAATCCTCTTTAATGACTTTCTAACTGATAAAATGGATAAAGGACTTCAAACAGATGTGATCTATACTGATTATAGTAAGGCGTTTGATAGAATAGATCATCATCTGTTGATTAATAAGCTTTTCTTGGCCGGAATACGTGGTGACTTGCTAAGATGGTTTGCATCCTACATCGAAAATAGAACTCAGGCTGTGGTAGTAAGCAATTACATGTCGAGTTGGGTTGTAGTTCCCAGCGGAGTACCTCAGGGATCACTGCTGGGGCCATTGTTGTTTATAATCTTCATTTCCGATATTCACGATTGCTTTCGTCACTCTAATGTCCTAATTTTTGCTGACGATATGAAAATTTTTAAACCAATTTCTAGTATTTACGATTCGTTCAATCTACAAGATGATTTGCTACGGTTAGATAATTATTGTAAATTAAATAAACTTGATTTGAATCCCTCAAAATGTTCTTGTGTAGTTTTCACACGCAAAAAGAATATAATACCATTTAACTATATACTAAAAGGAGAACAATTAGAAACAGCTACATCAATCAGAGATTTAGGGGTGATCAATGATAGAAAATTATTATACGATGAACATATCGATTCTATTATAAGTAAGGCTTATAGGGCTTTAGGTTTCATCATGAGAATGTCTAAAGATTTTAAGTGTGTAAAGACATTGAAAGTACTTTACTGCACTTTTGTCAGAAGCAAACTCGAGTATGCAACGCAAGTATGGAACCCCCAGTATATGATCTATGTAAATCGCTTGGAACAAATTCAAAAAAAATTTATTCGCTTTCTCAACTTTAAATTCAATTGCGTTTCTGACGATTATGACAGTTCATGCAAAAAATATCACATCCTACCTTTATACAGACGTCGGGAAATAGGTGATTTGATGTACCTACTAAAAATTGTATCAGGCAACGTCGACTGTCCTGAACTATTAAATAGACTAAAATTCCATGTTCCCTGTAGATCTCGTAGACACAACCCAGTCTTTCACATTGATTTTACCTCATCCAACTATCGTCGGAATTCATATTTCTTGAGGGTATGCGATGCATTCAATAAACTGATAAGATTATTGGATATTGATCTGTTCGAGTGCAGCCACACAAGATTAAGAAAAATTTTGAGTGCTGAATTTTTTTCCACGTAATTAATTAATTAAGTTTCTTTTTCTGTTTGTTTAATTTTTTTTTCTTTCTTTCTATATAATTAATATACCTTAGTATATCATAAATATTTATCATTACTGACATATTTCTGTTTGTTTAAATTTTTTATTCTTTCTTTCTATATAATTAATATGCCTTAGTATATCATAAATATTTATCATTACTGACATATTTCTTTTTGTTTAAATTTTTTATTCTTTCTTTCTATATAATTAATATGCCTTAGTATATCATAAATATTTATCATTACTGACATATTTCTGTTTGTTTAATTTTTTTTATTCTTTCTTTCTTTCTTTCTTTCTTTCTATATAATTAATATGCCTTAGTATATCATAAATGTTTATCATTACTGACATATTTCTGTTTGCTTAAATGTTTTTATTCTTTCTTTCTATATAATTAATATGCCTTAGTATTTCATAAATATTTATTATTACTGACATAATTCTAAATGTGGAGACCTGTAATTGGCCATCTATATTGTATCAATGTTTTCTATGCTTTTTTTTGTGCTGTTGGTCTTCCATAAACATTAAATAAATAAATAAATAAATAAATAAATAAATAATAGGGCAAACTTGCGTCTTACGCAAAATAAAAATACCTCCCGCTTTCTCTTTATTGAACAATAAAATGTGACATTCCATTTTTACATACAGTCATGATGCAACCCTGTCAAGCTCCTGGATTTCAACAAGGAATTCCAAATTCTGAAATCAGAGATATTCATTAGCGTTTATAATACAATATTGTGCCAGTATGAAAGACATGTCTGGATCACGCTGTACAACACATTTACATGTTCAAAGCGAGGCGTAATTTTACTTTCCGAGAGCATCATTTCTCTCGATTCATATTTTAATTGCGAGTTCCAGACCTGTCGCCCAGGTTACCGACTTAGACACGGTATTCACGCCCGACTGGGTCGGGGGTGACCAAGTGCTGATGATGATGATACCCGGTTGTCATGGCAACCAGGCATCAATGCTCTTTACATGTGGAATAAAATCACCTCCCGCTCTCTCTCCTCTACTTGG
Source organism: Agrypnia vestita (assembly GCA_016648135.1). Taxonomy (NCBI): domain Eukaryota; kingdom Metazoa; phylum Arthropoda; class Insecta; order Trichoptera; family Phryganeidae; genus Agrypnia; species Agrypnia vestita. The sequence goes on along the minus strand of JADDOH010024804.1, from coordinate 36,607 downwards.
AGCAATGAAATGCGACATTTTATTACATACAATTGTGATTCAGTCTCATTGAGATCTCTGAAACAATTCAATAAATTCCATAATTTTAGAAACTCTGAAAATCTGAAAATTAAGATTTTCATATAACATTTCTCAGTAAAAAACATATACATTTCAGCCCATGTCGTGTACGCATTTTTATTGCTCCCAGCGAGATGTGATTTTATGAAGCTACTTCCTTCCAATTCGCTTCCCCCTTTCTCGGTTGCCGCCGCCTGACGCCCGCCACGATCGAAAGCGACCACCGCGGCCGAAAACTCGCGCGCCGTCTTCGGCACGGTACCCACCCCCAACCGGGGCGGCCATCGGCAGCGGCCCTGAAAGGGGCCTTTGTGGAGAATGCAATCTCCGCTCTGCTTGGCATTTAGAAATCGAGTGTTCTGTTGCCTGATGGTATGATCAGGTCTTGTCCTGTCCGTAACACTACCTATTAACGGGAAAATGAATATTTTAATAAAAAATACAACTTGTAATAAAATTAAGCCAGATCTCTTTTGGCATTATGCCTTTCCAAAACAACTTCGTGAATTTCCTGTCGATTCTTTAGATAGTTAGGTTTTGAAAATATCTAACTGAACCACATATAATTTATTCTGCATATCAGTCGTAGGCTCTGGATTCACTTTTCTTATTACCCGCAAACAAAGAAAAGGTTATAAACAGAAAAACTAAAGAAATACAATACAGATCAAATAAAAACATATTGTTCTTGCAAACACTAAATAGGTAAGATAACATTTAATTTCGTTAATAACTAACCTTCCTGGCGCATTCCATCGTATTCTCGAATCTACTTCGAAAATCTGTTGGACAGTACCTACGCATTTAGGCGGGAACAAAGCCACAAAACATTAAATTAGTTGCGTAATGCGGCCCATTAGTCTCCTTTCATCTTCTTGTGGACATCTTCAGTAAAACAGTTTTGTTGATGACATGTATCGTAACATCTGCATTGATCTGCTTCTTAGATAACATGATCTGCTTGCTGTCAAATGAAATTTAAATTATGTGTTGCCATATGCAAAATTATTTTGGCTTGCATTTGTCTATGATTTTTATTTTACACAATTGCAACACTCCTAATCCGGTTTTAACAGATTTTTAATTTGAAACAACTCAATTCTTCGAGATTTCGCGTGACCTTGAGGCTCAGTTTAAGCCAGGAGTTCCGCTTACTTTGATCGAACTTGAAACAACCGGGCCTAAGTAAATAACTTAGTGATGGGTAGGGATGGGTCGTCGACGTATTTACTGTCGACGAAACGAGACCGTCCACGTCCGTCCATCGACGAGACGATCAACTAGTTGAATTCGTCAACTACGTTACGTGGACGTTTATCTAAACATCGGGACGATAGTCAACTGTCTACGATTCGACGTAACGCTGCTCGACGGCTCAACCGTTGTTTTTATTTATTACGTTAATTTTTAAAATTTAAAGAAGTTCGAAGGAATATAGTTTCGGGGAAAGTTAAACCGCTACTTGTGCTTATATGTAAAAATAAATACTTTATTATTTATTTGTTTACGCACATTATAGGCTTTTACATATTGTTTTATATACTTCTTTCTATATATAATAAAGAAAGAAGTAGATATACACAACAATATCAGGTGTAAGCAGTAAAATATTAGTTCAATAAAAAATAAAATAATTAAACAGAATTGTTTTATTTTATACAGCGCAAAATTGGGAATTCACCGAAAAATCGCACGTGCACATCGCACAAATCAAGTAAAAAATAATAGATAATAGCTTATTAAGTCTATCTCACCGTACGCATGCATTCAAATTTCAAGTCTCTGTGGTTCGTGTACACAGATCTGCACCAATTCTGTGATCTGCACTCTGTGGTCGTGTACTTTAAAGTCGAAATGAAATTACCCGTCGAGCCGACTATGACGTCTACAAGTCGACAGCGAGAGATGAGAGAGAAATAAACGGAGACGTTTTGTCTTGCTCTCGCTCGTTGCTTTGCACTATGTTGAATTTCGAATCGTGCACCGTTCGCGGCGTCCGCTGTCCACCGTCTACGAATTCAACTAGTCCATGCGATAAACGTAAACCGTCGACGCGTTGACGCAACGTCAACGGTTGATTTCAACTAGTCCGTCCATTCAACGCCCATCCCTAGTGGAAAGTGCGTTTCAAATATCAAATTTCAAGCTTGAAATGAAATATTTTTTAAATATTTGCAACCTAATCAATTTGATTTCATTTTTGAAACCAGAGCACTCAACTATGCCGGTATATTTACAAGTTATACGTAAAAATGTGTGGAGGAAATTTCAAATTTTTAAGTGTGATAACTTTTTGATACTAAAAGACAATAATTTTGATTTCACTTTTTGACATCAGGGCACTCAACTACATCACGATACTTTTTTTTGAAAAAATCGGAGTGAGGCCATATAGTAAATTTTAGCCCATATCTGTTAAAATTTGGTTTGCTTATTACTATTCTTGTTTTTAATCCTGAGGATTAGTTTGCAGCCTCTCAATCTTCACTGTAGCTCAACACGAGGCGCAGTGTATATTTGTCATGTAACGGTACCTGTTCAACCCTGTGCCATGTACCTATCGCCCGACCCAGAATTTTGTTTATATTAACAATAAAAATCTCTACGATATAAACAAAGGATTTCAACGGTTTCCGAACTGTTGATTATCCATCCCAAAAAAATTGAATTCTGGAAACACATTAATAAATAATACCACATTTCAGTCCACTTCACCAATCCTGGAGCTTTTTTTGGGAAAAAATACCATTCCCCTTCCCCAACGCGCGCCCCCCTGACCTACCCGGTTAGATTGATAAAGGAGGATGGGCAAAAATGTATGGGAGCCGGCCTAGGAACCAATAACAACAAGATATATATCATTGGAAAGGTTTTTTTATGTACTTCAATTATTGTTATGGCGGGAAGTCCCAAATCGCTGTGTGAAAAAAGTTATTGTATTAAATATATATATATATATATAATATATATATTATCTATATATATATATAATTTATTATATATCTATTATATATTTATATCTAAAGCCAGACTTGACAAAAATAAAAATAAATTATTTTTTTCAGAATTACATCGTTAAATGGTATAACAAGTAATATGTCATTTTATGTAGGTATAGTGTTTCGGACTGGATCAGATGTGGCCCTGAAAAGGGCCTTTTCAGAAATTAGTGAAGGCGAGCTTCATGACTCGACACGATCGCCACAAATGGAGTAGACCGATGTCATCATCTTGAAGGCCCGCTTAGCCGGTGACGTCAGTACCACTGCAGCCACTAATAAAAAAACCTTTCCAATGATATATATCATGTTGTTATTGGTTCCTAGGCCAGAATGCCCATCCTCCTTGTTCCGCACAGGAACAAGCAAAACAAGGGCGGTCCACTGAGTCCGCTCCGGGAGCCGAGAGACGTAGTAGTGGCCGGAGAAATACAGCGCGGGTGCCTCGTGTAGAGAAGAATATTTCGCCGTGAATGCGAAATTCGTCGTGGAGAAGCGCCGGCCGTCGTCCAAAATTCTCAGCCAGGAGCACAGAAGATTGCAGAGGCTGGATCGTAGATTCACTGCAGTAGTCGGGTCCCGGCAGAAATCTTCAATAGGTTTCGGAAATGAAATAAAACGCAGATTAAAGCGGTCCAATGGGCGTCTAAGTTACCACACCGAAGTGTAACAGGTAACCGCCATACAAAAACCATTTATTATATAGTATTTTGAAAAAGTTACAGGAGGTTACGTAACAGCAAATTGCGTAAGCCAATCAGAGGGCAGCTCTCCCCGCTGCGAGGTACGCCATCTCGTGGCACTTCATCACTGCATCGGAATGGCTTGCCTTACAGAAAAATATTAATAGAAGGTTTTTGTGAGCCCCACGGGGTCAAAAACCATGTCACTTCGCTTGGCCTGACCTTGCAGAAGGCCGTGACATGGCCATTGGACCTGCAGAGTCCTAGTAGGTAAAGTAATTCGACAAACAAGTTGACCCATGTGGGTTCAGACTTTTATCAACTCATAAAATGTAGTAGACTAATTGATATGCGATGCTTTCCATGACTACCGCATAGTACTTGCCTTGAGGCGTGTTTTGATGCTACTCACGACTATGGACGAGGTAGCTTTATGTACTTATCGCGTTTTTAAGAAAATCTCAAATGGTCAATTTTTCTTCCAAGTCAAAAAATGATTCTACATATGTGTATGTATATTCCCCAGATAGGTATTAATTTAGCGATCATGACAAAAAGATTCATCAGGATCATGAAAAAATATTGATTATTTTATTTGTATATATCTACTTTTATGTGAGTTTTTTTTTCACCAACATGTTTCAGAAATTACCATTCCATCATGAAAAAAAACCAACTCTTAACTGTTTATTTAATGATTCAAACCTGTGAACTGTAAAGCGCTTAGATACTTCAAATATTCAAACAATCGGGATTACCAACATTCATGGTTTGTTATCGAAATTAATAACATGGTAGAATTGAGAGGCACACACTCTTAAGAGAAATAAAAATAATAATATAGAGTCTGGAAGAAAGACTATTTTTAAAATGAAATATGTGTTTGGAAATCTGTCTATAAACTATTATTATTATCAGTTTATTATATATTAATTATGTATAAATTATTTTCTATTTATTTTCAGTGATAAAGGTGGCTCAATTATCTCTGTAATTTATTAAGGGTTAAACTTGAAATTTATTAAGGGTTAGAAAAAACGCTTGGAACAAGACGTCACAAATTGAATCTTTGTAAACGGGATATTCGGTTAAAAAAGCCAATTTTTAAATATTAATTGTTATCAAATGTTTGATTAAATTTTGAAAGTTTTCAAATAGTTGTTGTGTCAATATAATTAATACAATATTGAAAAAATATTTAAGATAATAATGTAAAAAATCATAAAATTATTTTTAAAATGTATTATTATATATATTTAAAACAAAGTTTTTTACAAAATAATTAATTTCTAGTAGATAACGTTTATATTTACTGTTTTAAATAAATTACAAAGCTTGTAAATATCGTTTAAACACAAAAAATTACTTTAATGAATGACTTGATATTTTGTTCTCTTCTATGCAATAAATAATATTCAATCGAAGCCATAATAAATGTAAATATTCATAAAAATGTATCGCTTTAGTTTTAATTATCACCTTTCGTAGGCATACTGACATCCGCCAATTGTAAAACATGAGTCATAAGAATGTTCGCATGCGTACAGCGGACAAAACATTTTTCACCCAACCGTGCCTTGAAGCGTACGTTCAAAAGATTCATAGTTTAACAGCTCAAAAGATTTGTGACTCATTCCGTTCAAAGAACTAATCAGCTCAGATTCAGATTCAGATCAAATTGAGCCGGCTCAATTTGAACGATTGAGCGGATGAGCCGGATCACCCACCACTATTATCTATACTGCTCCTCTCGAAACTATAGTAGTAATTCAATAACTCATATTGTGGGTGTATTACAAAGTAAAGTAAAACATATTTTAAATTATAAAAATATAGTTTTGCACCAGCAAGTCATCAAAATGCAATTGTTAATATCTTTATAAATCTTTTCCCTTGGGAAATTTTTAAAATGCATGTTATAGATATATTTTTATGGTTTTATGATAACTTTTTACCCAGTTTGAAAGCAGAGCATATATTCACCATACAATGAAATAATTAAATTGATGTTTTAATAGAAACAACAATGCAAAACAATAGTAAATTATCAAGTACATATTTAGCAGGGGCGTGCAGCAGATGTGGGTAAGACCTGTTCAGTCGCACAACATGTATCTTCATATCCATATCACACACAGAGATGAACTTATCAAGGAACTACATATCTAATACGGAGTAAAAAGATTTGCAGCAAGTGGCAGCACATACGCCGAACCATTTGTATATTTTTTGTTAAAGCGTTTATTTTACAAGATATGTTGGCGAGTACGAGCCATTCACAAATGAAACCCAGGCATATCTCGTAATGAGCAGGTATTAGGTATAATGTTTAAATCAGGGCTTTGATTTTTAATTATTTGCCGGTATGTACTAACGATTGTGCCGGGCTAGTTCTCCCAAAGATTTTTATTTTGCGTACACAATGTAATGTGTACTTCAACACCAGTACTACATATAAAAACCACTTAAAATCATAACTAACAAAGAACCCTAAGTAATACAATTATATTAATCCATGAAACCGACATCTCACACATTATTCAACACATTTTTCACAAGTGGCAACATGAGAATCTACTTTTGCTATTTTTTTAATTTTTAAATAAGTCATGCTATTATGTTATCCAAGAGATAATAAATAAAATAAAAAATTACGTAAGTTTTTTTTTTGTTTTTAAATATTAAGCTTTGACTTAATAAAAGTGTTGTGTTTAAAATAATCTCATTTAAAATACCTTTAGAGTTAGGAACGTAAACATAATTTGAAAAATTGGACTCTGACAAATATCTAGGCCCACATTAAAAAACTGAACATACCAACAAAATAAATACTGTACCTATTGAAATAAGGCAGCATTCTTCATTGAATAGGTACATGCATATTCATCACTTTATCTTTTCATTGTTTATAATACTTCAAACAAATTACAATAATTTTATTATCATAGACCCTTTTATACAGGTAATTATAACAAACAGGACTCAGTCGTGGCTTTGTAATTTTTCATCGATTATAGTTTCTTTCGGTCTCCAGATATTTTGAATCTCCAGTTCAATCTAGTTCGCGCAAACTTGATTAAGATGTAAATGGGAACTGTATCTCTAGTTCAGTATAACTGATCCGTTCGTTCGCGAATTACTCACCTCTAGTATACAGTTGGAACATTGAAGCATGTCTCGTATATTCCTATCACAATTATTATCATAATATAATATATTCTGTTACATAAATTTTTTTTTTTTCTAAAATATGTATATATTTACGTAAAAGTCATGCTTTAATGTTCTCACTGCACATGCCTGTTATTTATTTATGTTGGTTTTGATTCTCTTCTAAAACCTAAAAATTTATTTTTTCAATTTACTATTTTTTGTCTTGGCAGATTTGTTTTGCTTATGTGGGTCATCAATAAACCACGAGGTTGCAGGCAATCTGCTATCAGATGATATATGATCACACAGGATCAGCCATAGTACGAGGCTATCATTCAGTATTGAGTGATGAGTGAGAAGCTCCACTGAATAGTCGATTATCATCTTACATTCTTTATCCCTAACAACATACATACACTGCTTCCCGAGACTCAATAACATCTTATATATGTATACTATGAGATCTGAAGCACCTCCTAAGAAAAAATGTCAAAGTTGTATCAAATGTGACTTTACTGCAGAAATGTGATATACCGAGTTCATTTATAAAAAAAATAATTGATAAAAGATTGTAAGATAAAAAAAGTACTGGTGCTGATAGTTAATAAGCAGCCTTATTCCGGACGTAAATCATCACTGTGAACAGTGCGAGTGAGCTATCCATCATTTTGTAATGTGGTAGACATTAAAAATACTCATGTTAAGGACACACATTATTACTGCAAAATCGATAACAATAATGTTGCTGGTCATATAAGTAAAAAATAATGAATTAACCTTTAGCACTCGAGTGCCCCCATAGAGGTGGCACGCATGGTTTGCCGTATTACTTGAGCGCCACCGCTATGGTGGCAAGAAAAGAAAGTCTTAACTCTCAATATTTTGAATATATTGGGTTTTTTAATTTTCAATATAATTTAACCAGAATCATATTAGTACAATTAAATAGCAATAAGTTAAGGAATTTTATTGAGAAACGTGTAAAAACGTACCAAAAAACTTTCGAGTGCCAAGGGTTTAAAGCTCAGTAACAGACAGCTTGCAAATAAGTGAATTAGGCACACAGCTCATATTTAATTCCAACGCTGACCATTGTAGATTAACAATATGCAAAACACTATAGTAGGAACTGTGTTCGTTGCTCCATTTTATACAACCTTCAATCTTAGTTAGCCCTTATGGATAAAAAAAATCACTCGCAGAAGCGTAGCCAGGTTAGGGATAGGGAGGACACAACAAATTAGGTTTGTAATTGATTGACGTGTTTCTAGAGACAGTATCACATCTTGGTGCAATGCAGGGATCTCCAATAAGATGAGATGTGGGACTGTCCTGACAAACCATATGTAATATGTATTCGCAAAAGGATTATCATATTAAGCAAGCGGAGTTAAGATGGAGGAAAACGTTGATTATTAAATACATATTTTTAAATACAATATTTTATTAACACAATTCATTCAATAACACTGAGGATAATTTCAGATGAAACAGTTGTAGTAAGTTCATCGTGGAAAAGAATCACTGTACTTACCAAATTCAGCTGAAACTCCAGCCATTCATCTCTCTCAAACATTAGATACACTGTTGTCTAGTCAGAAAAAACAATTTATACTTTTTTATAAAAAGATTTAGATGAAAATAGATAATATTTAATACTGTATCCCCTTCATTCAACCAACAAGGGATAAATTACTTTCAAATCTCCCGGTCACACAAAATAGTAGCTCTGGTTGGGGTGATAAAAAATGTTGTGCGCAACGAAATGTGTAACATAATGTTGTCATATATTGTCAACTTTTAAATACATAGTAAAATCAAAAGAGTATACAATATATACATTTAAATACATCAAAAAACAATAAAACAGAGCTACTAATAAGATTGACAGAAACAAACTTATCATGGAATGTACAAATTAAATTTAGTTTTATGATCCCTGACAATCTTAAAATTTGTGACTACAATTATTTAATGCTGTTATACAAATATCTCTTCAGCCAAACCACAGTTTCTTTAAATTATTTAACCTACGAGGGGTTATACATCCCCTATAACATTGAAAGCTAATACAATACATCGTATATATATATATATATAGATGAAATCAAAACGCAGACAGACACACGTCCATATTGCAAATTGAACTATAATAAGAAAATGAATTAGCACAGAAGCTATTAGAATACACGGCATTGATAACTGCTCAATTTTAACAAAAATTTGGATCTAATCACTAACTGTACATAAGTTTTGTCTTAAATCTAAAATAAACTATGGTAAACAATGAAAATTAAAAGGAACAAGGATATGAAGGGATATGAAGAATGAGAAAACAGTGTCACGATATGTACAAATAAGGAAATAAATATCCCAACTAATACAAAGCTCGGTGTTTCATTCAATTCTGTCAATATGGAATATTCCTGATACGCTGAACGGAGGTACGCAGAACAAAATCTGAAAATCTAATAACAAAGGGCAAATATAACTTTGATACAAATTACATTACAGATAACACAAGGAAACTCCCAGGCCGCAGCATCGAGGCCGGAGATTCACCGAGTGATACTAAATAATATTTTACACGGTTGGATGTGAAGTATGTCATGTACTGGCGTCAGAGCAGGAATAATTTACAGATCCAAATCTATCATAACCAAGATGGCACTATCTAACAATCTAGGGATTACCTCTCAGAGGTTTTCAGCAAACTGACAGCCATGACACCAGGACACAAGTATCGGGAATAATAGCACAGTGAGTGTGATGTATGATGGTTTCCTTTACATTTTCGTGTACAGGTAGACGGCTACGATAAGGCCGTACAAACCGAGTACTTCAGCAAAAATGAGGATGAGAATCATCCCCACAAACAGACGTGGCTGTTGCGCTGTACCGCGGACTCCGGCATCTCCCACAATGCCGATGGCAAACCCAGCTGCCAGACCTGAGAAGCCTACAGCCAAACCGGATCCCAAGGCAAGGAAACCTCTGAAAATAAAAAAATGTACATTCATACATATATTTTCAATAGAAATATTCATTCACTCGAGTAACTCCTTAACATTGTTATGGGAATTCTACAATCGACAAAGCAGTATGAATAATCAGAATATGAATTTGGTAAATTCTGTGATTTTCAAACATTTCTTATACATAAATATTTCAGGTGAGATATACTTTTAGTAACCTTCATCTGAAATCTAATATAGTACAACCTCCTTAATTTGAACCTTGATAATTCTAAATTTGCCATAATTTGAAATTTTAAAAACTTGCATGTGAATTTCATAATAGATTAACCCATTTTTTATCCCCTTGCGCCATAAATCAATACATTTTAGTTCGCGTAATTCAAATGTTTTTTAAAATTTGACTAAATTGAAAAAATATTTTGATTTTTTCGCAAGTAAGAACAATAAATATGTCAATATCGGGTACTCTAGTAATAGAAATGTCGAGATCTTTGTATTAGCATAATAAATATTGCATTTTCGAAATGACTTCTCGAAATATGAAAAACGGTCATTTTTCAGTTTTTTTTTTATGAGTCTTATGATTCTTGGTGAATTTCGCAATCAATTCACGGTACCTTGTGGAATGCCCTTTTCCTGTACATATTGTGTCGCGATTCCTAAAATTGGGGAATGCTTTGTACGCTTTCTTCAGTAGGCTGCCTTGATATGAGCGGATAGTTTATTTTGCTGTGTTTGGGCTAATTCTCGTACCTAAACACGTTTTAAATTGTTTTCCATGTTTTTAAATTTGACTTTATTTCTTTTTTTTTTCTAATAACTGTGTTTGTGTTATTAAAATTTTCTTTGTAAGATGTTATTAGTGACTTATCTTATTATTTTACGTATTTATTGACAATTGTATTGATAGTAACTGTGCATTGTTGATTTGAGCCAGAAAAAAGGCGGAATCAAAAGTTAAACTCGTGTGAAGATTAAAGAAGCATTCCATAAAGGAGGATGGGCAAAAATGTATGGGAGCCAGCCTAGGAAACAATAACAACATGCGCTATATCATTGGAAAGGTTAGGCTGTCAGTCGGTGACTGCATTGGTGCGACATTTCCGGCTATGCGGGCCGTTTGCCTGCATTCAAGATGACGACTTCGGTCCCACTCCATCGCGGCGACCGTGTCGAGCCATGGAGCTCGCCTTCATTAATTTCTGAAAGGCCTTTGTCAGGGCCACATCTGATCCTATCCGAAATACTGTACCTACATAAAATGACATTACTTGTTTTTATACCATTTTATGATGAAATACTGAAAAAATAATTTATATTTGCTTAAGTCTGGCTTTATTGTGCAATAACTTTTTTTACACAGTGATTTGAGACTTCCCGCCATAACAATAATTAAAGTATATAAAAAAAAAAAAAAACCTTTTCAATGATATATCGCATGTTATTATTGGTTCCTAGGCTAGAATGTCCATCCTCCTTTAAGTTTAATTAAACATTTTTGATTACGGCCAATCAGACATGATGGAAATGAAAAAAAGATTTATTCGCAAGTGAGGAAGTGAGGACAGCAAATATGTCAATTTGTACTTTAGCAATAGAAATGTCACGATCTTTGCATTAACATAATAAATATTGCGTTTTCAAAATGAATTCTTTAGATATAAGCATAAATTTAAAAAATTAACTTTTTTTCTTGGGTCCCTTGAATTTTGAATTAACGGGGTTCTCCTGTATATAAAAAGATTCAAGGATTAAATGAAAATTATTTTATCGACTTGATTTTAATAAATAACCAAAATTTTTAAAGTTGTTCAGTTTTTATAAGTTCCAATATAGAAAATAATTTACATGAATATAAATCTTTTACTGCTACAAGATAATCTAAATTCTACCAGATTCTCGTTATTAATATATCACTTATAGAATATTTATAACGTTGTGTTAAAAAGAATTCATATATGTTATGGAAAGGCAATGCACCACTGAGTTAATAAAAATTCATGGTATTCATTCTTATATTTTAAATGCATTTTTTACTGGGTAAGATGTCCGGATGCACCAACTTGGTTTATCTTTCCTTTAAACCATTGATTTTTGTGTTTTCCAATCAAATAACACATTTTTGTAAAAATCCAGTTTTTATGAAAGATTACTAAAATCCAAGTTGACACAAGTGGTCCTTAATAAAATCATGAAAAAAATTTATAAAACTAACCGATAAAGGGTGTAGCCTGCATCGGGTGACGTAATGTTACCGGCTATAAGGATAGCCACCACCAGCCCGTAGATGGCGATGATACCTGCCATGACAACAGGAATAATGGACTTCATGATGAGCTCGGGCCTCATCACAGACATGGCTGCAATACCTGTCCCTGACTTAGCTGTGCCATAGGCAGCTCCCAGAGCTAAAAAACAAATGATGTACATATAATTATTAATGGCTCCAGTGCCCAGATATGCCCAAATATGGTTAGAATACAATATTAATACTTAGACAATGATAGGTATAAGATAAAAAGAGTAAATGGTATATGTGGGTACAAAAAATTCACCGCTGTCGTCCAGGATTGAGATGATTTAAATAGCAATTAACATCAGGTGATTTTTAAAAAAAATTAATGGTTTGAAAAAATAAATGATTTCAAATAAATTGCTGCAACTAAATCGGCCAAAAAGTGTCAAAGGACTTCCCCCAGCAAAAGATGAGCCTTTCACTGGAGTATTATTTGATAAACAAGTCATTCAGAAAACCACCCCTACTGATTGGTGAGTAACAATACAGAATATGAAAAAAAAAATATATAACCAAAGAAGAATTGGATACAATCAGTACAGTGCACAGCGAAATAAGAAATAGATTAGGAACTTCCTTTTGAAAAAACTAAATTTAAACAAATTACAAAACCAATAAAAACATAACATTTAAGTTTTATGCAAGTAAATATAAGTGACAGTGACTGCGGTGAAGTCCAGATGGTTTTATTTTCATTTATTCATTTTAAGTCTTTAATTTTCCTTGTTAATTTTTTGTTGAATATGACAAAATGCTGTGTTTTAAAAAAAATTACGACTTTTAGAAGTATTTGTTGATTTTCATTATTTTTATAATATTTTTTGTTAAATATGCCAATATATATAATGTTTTTTTTTAAAAAATACTGACTTTAAAAAAAAATTAATATGCTGATTTAAGTTGATTTTTGTTAATTTCATTAATAATTAAAATAAACAAAAATTATATTGTGTTTTATCTCAACAATAATTGACTTCCAAATTAAAAAAGATTGTAATATATAAAAAAAAATCAGATTTAAATGCCTCAGATAAGGCGTTGGTGTGTAAATAATACTATATACTCGTGGTGTGTAGTGATATTTACATGCCAGTATGGTGGTTGTCCTGACAAAGATACAGGTTACGTCTCAAAATCAGTAGACAAAAAAGTAATTTGTAGTGGTTATATATACTAATCTCTTACACAAAAATGGCGCTATATAAATTAACATAAACATAAATGATCAAATAATGAAATATAACAATCAACTTTGTTTTTTTCCACTTATATTTGAGAACTTGTTTCACTACATGTTTCGGAAACGTCCGTTTCCTTCATCAGGTGAATTAAGACTGATGAAGAAAACGGACGTTTCCGAAACATGTAGTGAAACAAGTTCTCAAATATAAGTGGAAAAAAACAAAGTTGAATGTTATATTTCATTATTTGTTCATAATGGATTTCCACAAGGTTAACGCCGATACATTCAATTACTTATAAACATAAATTATTATTTTTTCAATAAACCCGATTTAAATCAAATAAATCCGATTTTTTTGATTTAAAAAAAATCATCATCTGATGCAATGCAGTTGTATGCCTCATTGAACGAAGGCACAGAAAATATTGTCTTCCACATGTAGTTTTATGGGATATACACGGCAGAATATCCCAGAAAACTACACGCAGACCTAGTTCTGGACGGCCGAGAAAACCTGAGAACATTTATAAAATACTGTTCCAAATTACTCCTTGGAAGGACGTTTTCTTTTCACTTTATATTCAGTTTTAGCTTAGCCAGTGAACGATAGAGAGCTCTTGTAATTTTTTGAATGCATCGATAAATTGAATTTACGTCCTAGTTCAGTTTATGAATTTTATGTTATATTTATGGTATAAGTTTATGAAGGCAATACCGCAAATTTGTTTGGTGGGATTGCAAAGATATTGTTTGTTATGATAATCCAAACATTTACAGCTGAACGGTATTGTGAACAATTAATAAAACAAAATATTGCACTTAAAAGGATAAAGCTCATTTAACAAACAGAAAAGGGGTAGTTTTTTACCAGCACAATGCGCAACCACATGCGGCGAAGATGACCTACCGCAAGCTCGAGGAATTGATCTGGGGTGTTATTAAGCATCTACCTTATTCTCTGAATCTTGCTCCTTCTGACTATCATTAATTCAGATCACTTAACAAAAATTAAATGACAGTTTATACAATAGCGCAGGTAAAAACATCACTTTAACTTATTTTTTGCATCAAAGTTAACAGAAATTTTACTTCAATGGAATAAAAAGATCACAGAAAGGTGGGAGATAGTTATAACAACCGATGGATTTATATTATTGATTAAAAAAATTAACAATATAAACTTTTCATTTCTCATAAAAAAAACTTTTGCATCAACCCAATGAAAAAACTGATATAATGGAGCATTAACAATAGAGTAGATAACCTCGGAAATAGATTAACCAGGAGTGGTAAAAAAATTTTTTCTAATAATCTAAAAAAGTACTGGAAGTACGGAAAACTAAGTTTAGGTATAGTGAGAAAAACATTTTTTACATATTCTATAAGGAAAATTATTCCGAATTTGGTAAATTTTTTAATTTGGGAGTACCTGAAGTGTGGATGTTTTGAATGAAGCGCTTCAGTTTTTAAATATTTTTCATTAATTTTGTATGCAGCATTATGGCATGTACAGATTTTCATTGATTATTATTATTAGTTAGTTAGAAAAATCTTGGGGATAAAATATCATTTGAAACAAATAATTTTAAGTAAAAAGTCCCCGACCCCTTTACTAGATAATCACAAGTTTACCACATACGCAAATTGATAGCATAAAATTATTGAGCAAATTTATGGCTTAATTTTTAAAAGGCAATAATTGTCAACATTCTCAAAAGAATAATTTGAAAATATGTACACTGTATTTAGATATAAATAAAATATACAAAACACAAACAAAATTCTATCTAATTGTCTTCGGAAATTCGTCGTGAAGTGACGATGCTGTTTGATATTCACGCGCTTGCTTTCGGTTATCCTGCTTTGAAAAAGGAATCAAGTTTTGTTTGCACTTTTGAAGTTTGCTGTTTTTTTATAATCAACAACTCTCTAAAATTACGAAAATGCATAAAATATAGTTGAACTTCGTTATCTGACGTATAATCAATAAATGTTACTAGATCGAACACCTATAGAAACCTACCCGTTATTATATCAGGGAATCCCCCAATATACTATCCCTCCAGCTAGGTGCAGTGTACGAGCAGGACGGCATTATGTCCCAAATTCTAGTGCTAGACGTATGACGTGATTATCATGGCCGCTAAAAATTGTTTACATGCAGCAACACTTGAATTTAAGCATGTATAATATTAACAGAACATTTTTAAGTTTTTTATATTTGACCGGATTTTTTGTTTGTTATATCTGAAGTCTGTTAAATAGAGGTCCGTTATATCGAGGTTTTACTGTACTATGTAAGACATAAACAATGATCCACAAAAAAGTCAACAAAAATGATATTTTAAAACCTCAAATCTGTAAAATTGAAGTTTAAAGCTAGCAATTCATTTGGTTTAGGATTGTATATTAGTTTTTCAGACTTAATACGACCACACTCAAAATTGGGCAAAACTACAATATTTATGCTTACAAGTAAAAATATTTTGCTTGACTATGGAAACACAATTCAGTTGTCACTTTTCTTTGTGATCTGATTCCGTATAGTTCAACAATGCACTGGAAAAGTATTATTACGACGAGGAAGAAATGGTTTTGAAAATATGTATTTATTAAATGAGTCAATAAATAAAAAGGGAAAATAATTCACATTTCATTTTTGGCACCATATTTTTCTATATTGTCAACCAACTAGCATAAATCAGTATTAAACTTCTCAACCAATTGTTTAATTAAGTAAAAAAATTAAATAAATTTAAGATTCCTAACTCTGTGGAACTAAAAATTGATCACTTAAATGAAACTAGCATATTAAAAAACTTTTTTAGTATGTGTAGCATCGTAGATAAGAACGACAAACTTTTAAAAATAATAATTCATGCTTTGTTATAATGAAGCGTAAATAATTTAAATAAATACACTCTTGGGGGGAAGCAGTGTCTTTATCTGCACGTAGTAACTAAAACATACACCAACTAACATGGGAAAAGTTTAATTGAAGAAATAATACTAACAAAAACAGCAAAAATAGGCCAACAACCAGATAATCTATTTGTTCAACTACCTAAGAGAAAGGATTCAGAGTCCATTTACTTTCAGCATTTTCAGACTGCTATTAGCTAAGTTTTTATACAGCTGACAATTAATTATTAACTATTGGCTAAAGCTTTTGTACAGCTGAAGATAATAAATAAATATAAAAGATTATGTAAAATATGTCAGCATATTTATATTTATAAAAAACACAATTTAAATGAACCCATCAGATGCAAGAATGACACTTTTGTTGGGAAATTCAACCATTTCAAAAAACAACTGAGAGCATAATAATATACGAGGGATAAACCACTATACTATACACCATTCATCATGCAATCTTTTTGCACATGTATCATCTTCTTAATTTGTTGAGTATATATTTTAATAGTTCAATTAGATTGATCAATACGGCTTTGAATATTTTTGTGTCTTAGTATATTTTAAAATGTAAAGTTATATATGCAATTTTTTTAATGCAAAATTTTGATAATTACATGTCACCTTCCAGTTTTTTGGAGAAACCCAATGTTACATTCTTACGACTTTAGGTAATTTAAAGTAGGTACAGGTATTAGAATCTGCATTTCATACTTTTTAATACAGTGATATGATTGTGCATAATACAGTACTACTAGCGATCCTTGCCGTGGTTGGTGGACAGCGCAAGCAAGTACGCAACTGACTTTTGATCTTACCTCACGGTCACCCTGGGGCTGGAGTGCATATAAAACGTTTACCCTACCTGTTATTAGATAATATTGTTTATCTAGTTATATCTTAGTAATTAGCAACTTATAAAAAGTGGTACTATCTATGGAATTTTTCAATGATAAAGATACTGTATAAGAAGAATGTATTACAATAAAGAGATATAGAATGTGCTTATATAAATTGTTTTTTGTAACCATTAAATCTGTGCTCTTTGGATAGCTTATGAGGTCTCATTGTAACTTTAGTGGCCAAATATATTCTACTATTTGAATTATCCATTGAGCATGATCCCGCCCTATCTATTAACCTGTTTGATATCAATTTCTGTTTATCTCACAGATTTTCCCTAGTACCCACAAAACACGGCACTAATCAATAACTTGGACACTACATCATCACCACCATCATGTACACTTCCATGCCAGTATATTTATTGTTTAAACAGCATCAACATGGTATTACTTTATTTTATGGCCTCTGTCTGACATTCATAAAAAAAGTATCCTGGCATAGTTGAGTGTCCTGTGATGTCAAAACTGAAATCAAAATTTGGGGGTCGTAAATATTTAAAAAGTTATTACACTTTAAAGTTTGAAAATTTTCCACACGTTTTGACATTTCAATAATTTTATCTATAATAGATGTGACGCGAACCATAGACAATTTTTTGCTAAGATTTTTTTTGTTAAAAATCATTAATAATTCTAGTAAGGTGCGAAACATAATTAAGAAAAAAAAACATGATGCAATAATAAATACATAGGTTTTGAAAAAAGTACGTTTTATAAAAATTATGAATTTCTATAAAAAATATTTTTAAAATTGATAATTTTGTGCCTATTTTCATAAAAGTATGAAATATATTTTCAATATGAATGTTTATTTTCGTACTGATGTGCCCCCGTATACTCGCCTGCTAAGGCCCAACTGGGTTTTAACTCGTATCATGGTTTGGTGGCAAAAGCAGTCGTGGGGGCGTTCCGCGGGTTTGTGCCCCCGGGTACTCGCCTGCTACGGCCTGTCAGGGTTTTAACTCGTGTTATGGTTTGGTGGCAAAGCAGTCGTGGGGGCGTTCCGCAGGTTTGTGCTCCCGGGTACAGTTGCCGGCAAACTTCTTGAAAAATTTTGGCATAGTGGAGGAATGCGCAGAAGACAAAATTTGGGTCTCGTTGGTGGAATGGTACATGCGCAAACTTCCTCCCACTCTAGCTACTGTACTCGCCTGCTACGAACCGTCAGGGTTTTAACTCGTGTTACGGTTTGGTGGCAAAGCAGTTGTGGGGGCGTTCCTCGGGTTTGTGCCCCCGGGTACTTGCCTCCTACGGCCCATCAGATTTTTAACTCATTGTGTGTAAAAAAATTTCAATTTGTCTAATTCAAAGAAAAATAAAATATTTTCAAAAAAGAACATTAATCTAGGTAGGTACTTTATAATATTCATCTTTTGTCTCATCTATTGACATCTATAATTTAAATTATTTAACAACTTTCTGAGTTTCAAACGTCAGAAAGTTGTTAAATACCTAATTTAAAACGTAATAATTTTTGAAATAGATGCAACTGAAACGATATGATTTAATTTTTAAAATCAGGGCACTCAAATACATCAGTATATCTATGATTTATCCGTAAATTAAACAACGCGAATGTCAAAACGTATGGAAAAATTTCAAACTTTAAAGTGTAATAACTTTTTAAATACATACGACCCCCAAATTTTGATTTCAGTTTTAATATCAGGGCACTCAACTACGCCAGGATACTTTTTTTTTTATGAATGTCAGATCGAGGCCATAAAATAAAGTTTAGCCAAAAATATAAATGATGTTAACACTTAGCAATATATTATTTATATATTCTACACCTGTAGTTACTCTTGTAGTGCTTGCCCATGAATGAAATTTTGCCCTGGAGATGAGTTTGACATGCATTAGTTGCTTTATATACAAAACGCTTTGACACAATTTAAATGAACAAGTCAGAACTAATTCTGTGCCTACAGTCCTTGGTGATGGGTCGAGAGTTTTGCAGGCTAAATTTCGTGTTATATCTTAGTCATGCACACATTATACCCATAGGCCAAAGATATTTGTTGTATTATCCAGAGGTATAGCCCCTACAGACACACTTTTTATTACCTCCGAGTAAACTGTTGCTTGAACATTACGAGTCATTATTTTAGAGCGCTCTTTCACTATGTTGACCCGTCTTCTTAATTTTAAGGCAATGTATGTTTCACACATTTTAAGCTAACAAAAATTTCTTGTAAGCATTTTAAGAAATGAGGTATTCTTATTTTTTTAACAAAAATATTAGTAGTCATAAAATCACACTGGTGCTGTAATCAGTCAGATATGCGTTACATGGAGGGAAAAGATAATCACAAATGACTCATTGCTGGTCTTGTGATCTGACAGAAATATTGTTTTAAGTGATAAAGACTGTCAAATAAAGTTTGAGTGAACCATGAAGGCGAATTGACACTGAGTCTGACATTGAGTAGCTAATATCTTATCCATATGGTAGTTAATAAAAAAAGGAATAAAATCAATAAAAAAATATTTATCTCACTTGGAGTTAAACATGGGAAAGTAATACGGCACAATTTTACGGCGAAAATGATTATTAGTGGTTTAAACAAGTAGGCATTGTGAGACTTGTATCAAGTTATTCATGGTCGAACCCCAGACTCACGTGACGCGAGACGGTCACGAGGTTACACCCACAAAAGCCTTCGCGGAATGAAAACTGGGATCATCATTGATATTAAATTAACTGCAATTTTCAGGACATTGACAATTAACAGAAAGATCGTAACTACCATACACCTATATCTAATCTACTACAGCATGCTTTACTTAAACAAGAATAACACGGTTTGCTTAAAAGTCTGCCGAGAAAACCGATTTTGGCAAAAAATAAACCATGTAAGTGTCATCAGGACAAAGTATTGATGTGCTTTATCATACTTTTAATAAGCGTCTGCGTCCATGTCGATTAGGTTGGTGACATTGCTTAAAACTATAATTAGAGTCTGGGGAAAGTGGACATTTCGTACAATTACGAGTCAATTGCGAAAAACTATCATTCTAAATCTTACATTCATTCTCGTTTGCAATAAACATCGATAAATAAATGCTACAAGCGAGAAACCATTAGATCGATACGGCTCCGGGTGACCACCCAGTTGGCGCATGTAAAATTAAAATATCACTCACCGCTGAAAATAATCGCAGTCGATACTCCCATAACTCCAAAGAAAGGTCCGTAGACAGGAGTCAATTCTGTTAGTGGCGAAGACATTTTGCGAGATTTTGGAGTATTTGCAGGTCCAGAAATGAAATAACAGACTACCCCGATACACTCACTTCTCTAAACTAGCGGACCCACTGTCAAATATGGCCTACACTCCCGACTTCACGACGGAACGAGTCATATGACGAAAATATTTTCGAGACAAGGTTCGGCACCTGCGCAAATTTCTATTGGTGGATACACTTCTCCGTGTTCTAATCGACCAATGAAAAGCTCTTTTTGTTGTTTTATACTGACGTAAGAGAAGTCTGTGGCTGGCGAGCCAGCAAAATACCTATTTGTCATGCGCATATTAGAAAATAGTGCCTTTTTTATAGATTATGCAAAGTAGTACTGTATTAAAAAACAACACAATATTTATGAAAAAATACTAAGATAAATTATATTATATTTTTAAAAGTATTTACGACACATAAATAATTGTTTAATTAATTGTAACTGCTACTTCCTGTATCTAGGCGGCAGTTCAAAACAAAATAATCAAGGAATGCATTCTACAGACTTTTTTAATATCTCACGGGACTAAATTTTTAACCATTATTTGAAAAGTTAATAATATAACAGTAAGATTCAATAAATTAAAATACTTTTATCTAAATCTAAAGCAATATAACAGATAAATTATATTATATTTTTAAAAGTATTTACGACACATAAATAATTGTTTAATTAATTGTAACTGCTACTTCCTGTATCTAGGCGGCAGTTCAAAACAAAATAATCAAGGAATGCAATCTACAGACTTTTTTAATACACTTTTTTAAATTATTTATTATTGGCAGGTGGGCCTGGTTTCT
Source organism: Agrypnia vestita (assembly GCA_016648135.1). Classification (NCBI taxonomy): domain Eukaryota; kingdom Metazoa; phylum Arthropoda; class Insecta; order Trichoptera; family Phryganeidae; genus Agrypnia; species Agrypnia vestita. Next base: position 15,393 of record JADDOH010024804.1, on the reverse strand, counting down.
CACGGGACTAAATTTTTAACCATTATTTGAAAAGTTAATAATATAACAGTAAGATTCAATAAATTAAAATACTTTTATCTAAATCTAAAGCAAAGAGCAATTAAAATATTTGTTGTTCGAAGAATATTTTTTCTTCTAAATGAAGATTTGAACTTTGTGGTGAAATTATTATTAAAATAAAACAAAATCATTTTGTTTTCACCACTTTATTAGATATAAAATCTACATGTTTCGAGAACAATGTTCTATTCTTCAGGATTGTTTGTAGATTTTATATCTAACTAGCTGTTCATATCCGGCGTTGTACGAGTTAAGGATTAAGTTTAAAATAAATTTATGAGCCGATTTATCGGCACTGAAACTGAAACTGAAAACAAAGTTTCGATTCGAACGGTATAGATTTGTACCGAAAATATATTAGGGGGAGGGGAAAGGGTAAAAGAATAGAAGGGAAATGTCACCAATGTTAACCACCGAGTCCTAGAGAATAAGTTTACAAAATTTGAGTCCGATTGGTCGAACGGTACAGATTTCACTTTTGTTACTCGTCAGGTCCTAACGAATAAGTTTCCAAATTTTGAGTCTGATCGGTCGAACGGTACAGATTTGCATTGAAAATATATCAGGGGGAAGGGAAGGGGTATGAGAATAGGGGGGAAATGTTGCCTATGTTACCCGCCGGGTCCTAAAGCATGAGTATACAAATTTTTAATCGAATCGGACAAAAGGTGTGGATTTGTATAGAGAACAGACAGACAGACAGACATTGAGTTTTACAGGTATAGATAAAGTGGTGAAAACGAAGTGATCTGGATTTTATTTTAATTAAAATATTTGCTTCAAAAGGTTTAAGAATTCTTGTTTAGTTATATGTCGATCCTAAAGTCTTACACATTCTACATTCAGATCAATATTTTATCAAATATTAGTTTTCAACTGTAGGGTTGATGGGCCGGTTTTGGCCACATTTAGATATTTTTTGCCATGTTTGCAACTACGAACTCAAAAATAGTCATAATCGATTTGTTTTTAATTTTCCCATATAGCAGCATATTAACTTTTTTGAAAATGTAGAATATAGCACATTAACTGTTAAAAATGTAGAAAACAAGTAAATAAAATTTAATATAATCTGTATAAATAAAAATATAAGTGTTCGTTTGTACAAAATCGCTAATCTCTGAAAGTTCTTCACCGATTGCATTGAAATTTTGGCACAATGTTGCATTCAAATACGAAGATGTTTTTATATACTTACTTTGTTTTTATATAGCTACTATTTATTTATATGTATAAAAATTATATAAATAAAAATAAATAAAAGTTTGATTGCCCAAAATCTTAAATCTTCTAAAGTTCTACACTATTGTTTTGAAATTTTGACACAATGTTCCATTCGAATTCGCACTGATTATTTGAAAAAAGCGCTGGTACCCACCTATGTTTTCAATATTGATAACTATTTAGATTTATCTACCTAACATTTTCTGAATTCAAATTTTTCGATTACATTCGATAATCTTCCGAGCTTATCGTTTTAAAGGACATTATTCTGAGATTCATATTTGATTCACATCTTTATCACTTTACCCCACCCCCTCTTCAAGATATATTTCCCATATAAATCTGTATTGTTTGACCGATCTGACTCAAATTTTGGATACTTATTCTTTAAGATCTGGTGGGTAACATAAGCGACATTTCTCTCCTCTTCCTTTACTTCACTTCCTCTTCTAATATATTTTCTGTTTAAATCTACACCGTCCGGGGTGAACGAATAGGGTGAACGGTGCTTTGAATGCAATAATTTCTAGTAGAAATATGTCTACCAAGGCAAAACTAGCGGTACATAATGGAGTTCTGGTACTGACTGGTGGTTTGGGCATGTTGAGCGAATTAATGAGGAAAGAATGGTAAGAAAGATATATAATGCAATCATGAACCACGGACCACGGAAGACGTGGCATGACCAGGTTAACCAGATACTGTAAGATGGTCCTGTTGGAAGCCCCAACAACCGTCGAGCTTGCATGCGAAGATATATGAATGTAGATGAAGCGAAAGTTGTATGTTAGGACAGAAGAGTATTGCGCTCTATCCTCTCTGCCTACCCCCATGGAGAAACAGTGATGGTAAGTTAGTTAGTTAGTTAGTTAAATCTACACCGTTTGTATGATCTGAACAAAATTTTACAAACTTATTCTTTAGGACCGAGCGGGTAACATAGGCCACATTTCCTTCTTGGACCTTCCATGCATCCCAGCATTGATTAAATGGATGAGGCTTTGCAAAACAATGGAACCTTTGTTTTCCCTCCACAAACTTATTTTTAACTTAATCCTTAACCCGTGCAACGCCGGGACTACCCGGTTATTAAACAGCTAGTTTAAAATAAAAACATAAAATTCATAAACATAAACTACTGTTACTAAACAGCTAGTTTAAAATAAAAACATAAAATTCGAAATGTGTTCAAATGTGCCAGTTCTGGCCACTTTTACCTAGTTTTCGCCACGTCATTGTGCCAGTTCTGACTTCAGTTTTTATAAAGTTTCTTAATATTTTGAATAAAAATAAAAGAAGATAGGTAAGTAACTGTAGGAAAATTACGAGTTTTATATTATATTTCCTATAGCTAAAGAATTAGGTAACTTATTGCTAAAGAATAAGGTAACTTATTGTTGAGGTAATTTATTACGCCATACTATACCCGGACAGTGAATGGACACCCACCGCATTCCCAGGACCGTTTTATGAGCGAAAGCTCCCATATTGGTCCTACTCATACGGTGCCAGGTTGACAATTTTTTCACTAATGGCCTTTTCTGTGTGGCATCGTGTAAAGGTCGACACTGCAAGGTTCGGGCCGCAAAAGTCCATTCACTGTTCCTCCTCCAGAACTCAACACAATTTCTTTATTTATTTAGAAAAAAATACAGAAAATGATATTATCAAAAATACAAAGTATAAAATTTAAAACAGAATGAAGGTAAGGGTGGATTGAGTGGGAAGGAGGGATAGTGTGGGACATGTAGAAAGGATATCAGGATACTCTCCCTATAGGGGAAGGACAAAACAGAAAATGGGATAGTTCAGTACAGATGTCCACCGGTCCATAGTTGAAAGTCGTGTCCACGGAGCAGCTCCCAGCACGAAACCCACATCCGAGCGAACACCCGAAAGAGTCCGAGGTTGGTACCATCCTTAATGAGGTTATCGTTCCCCTAGGAACCCTTCCAACCCCTCCAAGTATTTCCTCTCTTGCATCATTTAACAGCTCGCACACCCAAAGGATATGTCCTGGTGTCTGCGGACCCGCCCGCAGGCACACCACGGTGCAGCGGCGAGTCCCAAATCATGAAATTTGCTCCGGAACTCGCTGTGCCCCGAGACAAGCTGCACGGTGTAGTGGTCCAGAACCAGGGGATTTCCCCTACCCTTCTCTCTAATGGCTACCCTGGGGAGAAAAGAGTAAGTCCATCTCCCCAGAGGAGTCGCGTCCTATATTTCTTGCCACTATTATTACAGTCCTAATCCTCTCACACAATTTCCGATAGCTGGTATCCGAAGGGCTGAAAGTCACACTAAACACGTTGACCTCCAGCCCTTTCCTTAGAGAACTGCGGGCATTTGCTTCTGCGAATGCAGACTGTGGGTCGGCTGGCAGAACACCAACCAACACAGGCAGGGCTACGCTAGATACTGTACGATAAGCCCCAGTCAGAGCCAGCAGCGGAATTCGCTGGCCCCGATTTAGGGCTGATGATACAACCAGAGTCCCCTGGCAGTGCGCCCAAATACAGGAGGCATATGTGATCTGACTCACATATGTCGCCTGGTAAATCAGTCGCACCGCCGGGGATCGCAGTCCCCACCTCGCAACACTTAACCGTTTTACAGCCATGAAGTAGCCCGCAGCTCTCTCAGAGATCGCTTTGACATAATGAAGAAAAGAACCCGATACATCCATCCATTCACCCAGATATTTTACAGTCCTTTCGAACTTGATGTTCATCCCATTTATCCTGATTATTGGGTTCTTTCAAGACGACCTTGCATCATCATCGCCACAGTCTTTTGAGGAGTAAGTGTCAACTTATTCCGTGTACACCACTCATTCATAAGCTCAATCAATTTGTCTCCCCGACGCTCTAGCTCACGTCGACTCTTGCCAGACACTAGCAGCAGAGCGTCATCTGCGTAGGCAACTAGCCTTCCGGCAACGGCAATTGACAGCCCTTCGGCAACGGCAATTGAAGGACGTCATTAAACAAAATATTCCATAAAGTCGGTCCTAGGACGGAACCCTGAGGGCAGCCCATGTCAGTACACCTGGTGATTGTGACACCGCCGTAACTCAAAGTCGCATTTAGTGTCTTAAACACCTAACTAAAACCAGGAAGGAGTGCGATAGGCCGATATGCGCCTGGGTCTGATCGGTGCTTGCCATTGTTCTTTGGAATGATACAGAGGAGGCCCTTCTTCCATGCAGCGGGGAAAGTCCCCGCTTTCATACACGCATTAAACACATTTGTAATCTTATTCCTGGCAAATCGCCATACATTCTTAATAATCACGCCAGTTAGTCTGTCCCTACCTGGGGCCTTAGTTGTTCCCAAATTTCTTATGACATTGTCAACTTCCGCCGCATTGACTGGAGGAGGCTCCGAGTTATCGCGAAGCATGTAGCTAGTGGGGATCCTCGCCATCCCACTGACAAGCCGGTGATGGTCCGTGTCCAATTTGAAAAGATAAGAAAGAATTCTCTGCGTGTAGTTTTCTGTCATGTGTATCTGGTCAATGTTTCTGATCCCATTGCAGGGACAGAAAGATCGTAAAAATATCCCAGAAGACACGAATCAGAAGAGTTTTTTTTCTTTCTTTTGTTCAAACTGACAGCTTTTTTCGAAAGCGAGTGCATGAGAAAGTGCATTAGAAAAATTCAACACATTCGATGATTGTACTTTTCATAACTTCAGAACTGAATTATCATCTTTAAAAGCTATCCATACTGTGTATAGCATTGATGCTTCGGTACAACTGTGTAGTCAAATTTATATCATTTTGGTAAAAATCTTAGAAATATTTTATTCGATTCGGTTGAATCTTACTTTCCAGGTTGTTGACGTTTGTTTAATTACCTCCTTCTTTTTGTGGCCACGATTTTTATAATCGAATTTCATCGTAAATACCTAATTAATTATTTATATTTATTGTTTCAGAGGTAAGTTTGAAGAACTCCATAATCAGATATATGGAAATAAAAACAATTGTTTAACTTCTAAAATTTTTTTAAAAAACTTAAATTTTATTTAAAGTTTTTAAAGAAAATTAAAAAACAATTCCATTTATTTCCATATGTCTAATTAATAATGTTTTTTAAAAAAGGTGGCCAAAGCTACCACCGCACTATGTGAGGCATTTGTGGCCATGGCCAAAACTAGAACAAAAGTAAGATTGCTGTGTCAGTTGTGGCCATGTGGCATTTTTCTACTGAGAAATAAACTAAGTTATGAAATAAACTTTAAAAAATGTTCCTAGGACTTTTATAAAATAGACTAAATTGATTCACAAACACAAACATAAGTGATTAAAAAGTTATTTTTACATTACTTATCCACGGGTTCTTATTGTTTTTGCTAAGACTTTAATAATTTTTAACGAATGCATTGCTTGCTTGCGAATGCATGCTTCAACCGATACTCAAAGAAAGAAAATAGTGGTACAGCTGTTTTCAAAATCACTTTCATTTTATCAAAACAAAACTCGGTTAAAAGAATTGATCGGCATAAATAAAATAACAAATATACATATTTTCATTGTCACTTTACACAATACATTTTTGAATGTCCAGTGGCATTCAACACATTCTCGGTAACTAGACAATAATTATGGATAGCAAGCATTAGACACATACAGTTAGGCCCCGTTTAATACTGTTTCAGTTTTACACAGTAAAATTGGGAGTCCAATAAAAAATATTGGATCACCATAAAAATTTTCGAGAATTGAATTGAACATTTTTGCCCATCTGTTAAAGGTTATTGCAAATTTAAAAAAAATGAACCGAATACTTTACTTTTGATTGATAATGCTCCAAGTCGTCCAACATATTTGTCCGACTTAACATCATACATTACAGTAGAAGTGGTTTTCCTGCCGCCAAATACAATTTCGTTGGAGATTTTTGGAAAAACTATAATATCTTGAATGCTGTGGACAGCATTAATCTTTCCTGAAATGGGGTGACCAGTTACGAAATGCATAGTTGCCAAATACGAAAATCAGTTCCGTATTTGGCGGTCAACGGTTTATGACATTAGGAAGAACAGAAATAAAATTGAAAGCAGAGTCTGGAATTGGGAAACGCCGAGTAATGAGGACTGGTGAATACCTGCAATTAGAATGAACACTTTTTTAATGGTTTTAGCAACAGTCGACGTCACTGCTGATGTTTTGCACTCATACTGTGTTTAGGTTGCACCCTCAAATCCGAAGATATCCGTGTATATTTGTATTAAATTGGCTCAAGAAAATGTCATGTAACATGGTTCCAGGTAAAATGCATGATCAAGTTATTAAAAAGATATATTCTGGTAAAAAAACAAGCCAAATTAGCGCACTTTTTTTCGAAAACTGAGTAATTAAGTTACATGTTTGTCGATTTTTAAATACAAATACGTAATCAGTCCAAAATTTCATTATTTTATTATCAATTTGTTGTACATATACACTATTATCCGCTGTTTTCAGTAATCCACCGATGGTTGTGATTTTGTGGTGGCGGATTAGCGAGAGAGTACTGTATTTAAATCTGCTAAGGTTTTGCAGGTCCGTACTAACTGCGAGCGACGTCGAGCATCAGCAGGCCCGTCAAACATAGTGATATTGATAATTGTATTCAGAAGCTCCGGTTGATTTACCTGGTCGCACTGGTGCGTCTTGGATCTGAAATGTGCAAAATATGACAAAACGCTGGAATGATTGCAATGCTCAATAAAAACTCATTTTGTTTCATGCAAGCTAGAAATCAGTAACAGATAGACAAACAGACAGGTTGGTCACAATAATTACTTACTGTGTACATATTTACTGTAAGCTATTTACTAGATCCGGATTTTCTATTTTCAATATTTTTAAAGTTTGTCACCTTTCATCTCAGTACTTTTTTTGGTATTTTGCCTTGCCTTCTTTTGGTGACAATAACATTTTATTTTTTCTAAATCCTTCCTGATGCAATTAATTTCTTTTTGAATATTCAGCCTAGTAAAACCAGAGTCATGGCTAACGATGGCAGCAATAAGCTGTTTCTCTAAAAACCTGATCTGGAATTTCAAGGTATCTTGAGCAGGAGTGGATAGTGACGAGTTGTGCTATTACTGATCACTATGTCATCTAGATCATTATCCCCATGTTAAGCGGGGCCTTACTGTACATGCATTGAACAAATCGGTTAGAAACATGTGCATATTTATTATTTTTTGTGGTCTAATGCGTTCAATGATTTTGTTATAAACATTGTCCTTCTGTTACTATTTTCATAAGTTAAAAATGTATATGGTAAACATTTTATAATTCCGCATTCCAGCTCTTTCAAAAACAAAACTGCCATCTTGAAAATCAGCTCCGTACTGACCCTCTGTCAACTAACCACGGCAAGGATTGCTACTAATACGCTCTGTGTATTATAAATATTAATACCACCATTTTAAAAAGTTATGAAACGTTTACTCTACATATTTGATTACTAACATTTTTCTGAAAATGTTTGGTACATCGGTTTTTTGACACTAGGTTTACCGGAATTTTTATACAAATACCTGTCTTTATGGGCACCCATCAAATTGAAAACATAAGGTCTAATTTTTTATTTTTAAATGGTTTATTTAACTTAAAGAAGACTGAAAATAGAATAAATAAATAAATGCATATATTATTCCAAATAAAACGGAGTAAAAATAAAAAAAATATATATAATCAACCCAACATTTTTTACACACATACTCCATTTTCTTAGTACACTTTCCACATACATTTTTTGCATTTTGTACATGCGTTATGCATCTGTTTTTTTTGTAATATTTCCAAATCAAAGCAAAGACGTTCAAATTTAGAGCTCTATATTCCCTTGTTTTTTAAATCCAGCAAGTGGATTGCTCTAAAAATGTATAATATATGTTAATCAATTAATTATTTACTTACAGATGAGATGGATATATTCACGGAAATGTACGAAGCTGCTAAAGCGTAATTGGATAACGCGCCTGCCCTGGATAGGAGGAGATCCGTGGTTCGAATCTCGGTAGCAGCCAAATATTTTTTCGTTGATTTGATTTTTCTGTATGTCTTTCTAACCTATATAAATAAAAATGTAAGTGTTTGTACAAAATCGCTTATCTCTGAAAGTTCTTCACCGATTGCTTTGAAATTTTGGCAAAATGTTGCTTTCGAATACGAGGACTTTTTTGTATGCATACTTTTTTTATATACCTACTATTTATTTAAATTAATAAAAATGTAAATGTTCATTGTCCAAAATCTTAAATCTCCTAAAGTTTTTCAACTATTGAAATTTTGACACAACGTTCCATTCAAATTTGCACAAATTATTTGAAAAAAAAGCGCCAGTACTTACCTTTTCAATACTGATAAATATTTAGATATAGGTACCTAACATTTTCGGAATTCAAATTTTGTGATAACATTCAGTTGTCTTTGTTTAAATAAAAAGTTTGAACCGATAAGAAACTGCAACCAATCATTTCGCGATATTTGAAAATAAAGGACATTTATGTATACTGTCTATGATTAATTTTCAATTTTGATACTTCCGAGCTTATCATTCATATCATCATGACAACCATTAATATTGCATATCAATAATAAGCACAATAACAATATACTTCTACAAATCTAAAATAAAGTGGATTCATTGTAGAAACACAGTAAGTAGTATGCACCAAAATTGTTAATATATAAAATGCACTTTTCGGTTCTCTAATTTGGACATAATATTCACAATGATACCAATATTAAAAAGCGTTTTTGTAACAGCGCCATCTGTTGGACGTAAAAGCAAAACATGCTATCTATACCTCTAAAACTCAATGTCTGTCTGTCTGTTCTCCATACAAATCTACACCGTTCATCTGATCTGACCCAAATTTTGCAAACTTATTCTTTAGAACCCTTCAGGTAACATGGGCATCATTTCCCTCCTCCCCCATCCCCTGATATATTTTACATGCAAATCTGTACTGTTTGACCAATCTCACCCATATTTTGCATACTTGTTCTTTAGGACCGGCGGGTGACATTTTCCTCTTCCCCCTTACCTTACCTGTACCCTTTCCCCTCACAAACCTTTTTTTACTTAATCCTTAACCCGTGCAATGTCGGGTACGTCCAGCTAGTTGATTAATAAATATGATTTTAAAAATAGTAAATTTAAAAATTAAAAATCCCGACTGCATAAAAAGTGAAATTTAATGAGCCCCGGGCCAGGCCGCACATGTGCGTTCGGAAAGTAATTAATTATTTCTCGGCGGCCGCGTATCGAATTTCAAAAATGTGATTTTTTCCCAGTAGAGAAATCCCGTGTTGACTTGTCGTTCCATTTTCAACTCAAAAACATCACCAATTATATTTTAAATCAACAATCAAAACAGAAGTTTTTCTGCCGTCAAAATCGTATAGAAAAGCTATAGATGTCGCCCCGAACTGCCCCGAACGCGTGTTGCACTATCGAAATTCAAATATTCCGTCATTCAAGGTCACGCACAAAGTGCGCGGTAAATACGATTTATTTTTTTCGATTTATTTGTACACGTATATACAAATATATGCGATATTTGTCAGTTTTTGTTGGTTTATGATTCAATTGAATACTAATAGTGATTTATTAACAAAAATACACGCAATTTTGTTGCGTTTATTTGAAATATGTGTGTGTGTGAAAGTGTATCACATTTATGTGTTATGAGTGCGATGTCCCGTCGTGTGCCGTGCCGTGCAACAAAATATACCACACAGAAGAAGATTATTATTATTAATAGTAGTGTTGTCTCTAATAAACAATTAAAAAATTATTATTATTTTTCAGAAAATGCTGCGCTGGCAACATTATGGAAATTCAAAAAAAGATTATTTTTTTTACTTAAATGATAAAATAATCATTGCATTTTGACACTTACTGTGTGTTTTTTTTTTAATATACGCATGTTTTCATGGTTTTTTCGTAAAAAGAAAAATCACAAAAAATTCTGAAAATTTCCGGCCTTCAACAAGTTAAAGCATATTGTTGATACATGATGTGGTTTATTTTCTAGAGAATAAAAAACAAACATGATCCATTCACACGTTACCTATTTACTTATAAATCAACATTTGGTCTAAATTTCATTTTATGAGGTTGTTCGGAAAGTAATTTCGTTTTTTTCCAACAAATGATTCTATTGAATTTTTCACTATCTACTAACTTCACACTTAAGCTGCATAGTCATTATATATTTCGATAGCTGATATAGCAAGGCTTGTTTGCGAAAATTTTTGTCTAATTCTGTGCAAAGATTTTTGTTTGGTGCTCTATCAACTATGGAGAGTCAAAAGCGGCATTATTGGCATATTTTACTCTTTTACTACAGAAATTATAAAAATGCCACGCCAGAACAGCTGAACGGATCTGGGTGAAATTTGGCAGAGAGATAGATTATTTATTGTCTGGAAAAGCACATAGAATACTTTTCATTGCAGTATTAAGGCGGCCATACACGCTCCGGTATATCGTAGAGGTACATCGCAGTCATCGCTAGTGATGGGTCCACTCTGTACTAACTACTATATTACATTGAAGTGTACACTTCACACCTTTTGAAGTGTAGTGCACACTACAAACTACACACACTTCAAAGTTATTGAAAGTATGAGTACATACTTTAAATAGTACATTTTTTATGTGAAATTTTTGGTAATTGAAACAACCCCCCCCTCCCATGGTTTGAAAAATTTTGGGAGTGAGTGAAGAAATCTCCGGAAACCAAAACAACCCCCTCCCCTCATGGTTTTGAAAATTTTCTATTAGCACACTTTTCAAAAAGCATTTCTTATAGGTCATTACAATTTTGTAGTACTACAATTAGTTCACTTCATTAGTACTACAATTTTGTAGTACTGCAGTAGTTCACTTCATTAATACTACAATTAGTTAACTTCATTAGTACAACAATTAGTTCACTTCATGTAGTTTTTACTACAAATGTACTATATTTGAAATACGGTAAAAAAACGCAAAGAAAAAACGTGGAAAATGTTAAAAGGAGTAGTTGTTGAGAAAATAGTCATATCCAATAATAATAATTTCGATTTCCGCCCGTCCGTGCGTAACTTCCTAGAGTTTAAAACAATTTAATTCCATTTCCAAAATGAGTATGATTTCAAAATTGTTATTAAATAAAATGAAAACATTGTCTTTATGATTTTTTAATAAAAAGAACTCTGAATTAGATTTTTTTTTAATATTTCAGTCTTATGAAAATTAAAACGATTAAATGTGTCCATTACTATATCGCATTTGTCATTGATATTAATCATCAATCAAAATATATAATTCTTTACGTAAAAAAGTCTGTCACCAAAGCTATCAGATTATGGCCGAAATATATAATAAAAGTATTTTTATTTTAGGAATCTCAACAGTACAATTTATTATAATAGCATAACGTATTGGGTAGTTGGTAGACCAATTATAGAGATCCACGGCATAAAATATTAAGTCAAGCAATAAAGAAAACATATATTTAAAAGAGCGATAGGAGTGGGAGTTAGAGGGGGAAGTGGAGTGAGGCGTATAGGATTGTGGCTGAGTGGAGTGTGTGTGTATTCTGTGTGTGACGTATATGTATATAGATATGGGGGTATGTGCAAAGAGTGATGAGAGTTTGGCTGTGGCGTGTGTATGATGATGGTCGGCCGCAGTTAATCCGGTGAATATATAGAAACAAGTAATATAAGCGGTTTAAATACGATTTTTAAGAGCTGAGATATTGGTATTAGATATATCAATGTCATTGAAGTGGTCATTGTATGCTTTGCATGTTCGCTGGATGAATGAGTTCTGTGCATAAGAGGTTCTGCTTATGGGTACATGGAAGAGCACGGACTGTCGGGTTCGCCTTGATGGAGCGTGGAGAGAAACCAGCTCCAATTGGCTGGGACAGTCAATATGTCTCTGAAGTAACTTGAAAAGTAGTATTTGATCAGCTCGTGCTCTTGTATGTTGCAGGGTTCTCATGATATAGAAATCCATTGCTTCCATATATGAGTCGAAATACATGCCGGATTTACCATTGAGGCAACGCAAAAAACTGTTCTGAATTTATTCTATTCTCGCAATGTATGTTGTCTGTTGTGGATTCCAGACCTGAGATGCATACTCCAAGTGACTGCGAACGTAGGAATAATATAAAATTTTTAATATGGTCAAAGTGCGCTTTAAAAATAAGTTTACTGTCGAGAATTATTCCGAGGTCTTTTAATTCGCATTTGTTTTCTAGTTGAGCGTTGTTTATTGAGTAGGCAAACTGAATGTTATTGGTTTTCCTAGAAAATATCATTTGAAAGAATTTTTTAGCGTTAAGAAGAAGTTTGTTTATTCATATATGACTTTATTTGGAATAGTTGATGATTCATTTTTTGATTTCACGTATGACCAAAATTGTTTAGGGTTCGATGTAATTGCATTTTCTATTCTTTGGATATAATTAATGTAATGTGAATTTGAGTCTTTTCAGCCTGGACCTCAACAGGGAAAAAGTTTCGTAATCAATTGGGTTTTTGTACAATTTGAATTTTTTTAAATATTTGTATTTTTCCTTGCATATTTTTATTAGAGATGGCGTGTACCACGGGGGATACTTATTAGGCCATATGTATTTGAATGGTATATGTGCTTCGATTAATTTTTCAAGAATATCATAGAATAGAGATGTTGCATCGTTCGTATTGAGCTCTTCAAAAATAGAATCCCAGTTCATCGTGTTTAGCTTGTTGTTTATTGTTATATAATCTCCGTTTCGAAATTATAATACTTTTTTCTTAAGCTGGTTTATTTGGGGAGAATCCAGGGAAGCAAGCTGCAAGAGTTATATTGATCGCAATATGGTGTGCATCTTCTGCAACTAGTGGATCATCACTCGCCTTTGCTTCTATAGTGTTGTGATTGCAGAGAACTAAGTCGAGAATTCTACCCAAACTATTAATTGAATTATTGAATTGTTTTAAGCCTAAGAACTTTATTGTATCACAGACCTCTCCGCTTAGTGACCTTGTATAGTGGGTTGGAAGGAGATATTTATTATTGCTGATACTTCCCCAGGAAATATCAGGAAGATTGAAATCGCCGAGTATGAGAAAAATGTCAGAGGGAGTAGAGCCTTCAATAATATTGTTTAATTGGTGAAGGAATGTTTGCAGAAGGGAAGAGTGCGAGGGTCCGCCGGGAAGATAGACGCAGCAGATATATAGATTGCTACGTTTGGTATTAGAAGTGATGGGGATACATACCCAGATATCTTCTGCCTCGGTCCGCCAATGGGATAGTTCCACTGCATTGAGGTCTGAGTTTATAGCAAGAACTACACCTCCTCCAAGTTTTTGGCTGGTTAGGGAATAGTCTCTGTCACGCCTAAATACTGAATATCTAGTGTCAAAAATTTCGCAGTTATTAATGTTACCTATTAACCAGCTTTCTACTATGCCCACACAGTCCCAGTGGTTACATGCAACGTTATTTAGGAATGTGTCTGTTTTCGTGCGTAAACCTCGCGCATTTTGAAAGTATATATCAAGACATTGTGTCATTGTCAGTTAAAGTTGTAATAAGGTGTAATTTATAGCGAATTGGGTAAATATAAAATAATAGAAAGAAGTATACCGTATATATGTATGTAGCGAACTGGGTAATAAGTAGAACATAATAAAATGGGGCAAAGTGTATAAACATTCAGAAGGGATATAGTGCGCTCGCGCTTGCAAGAAGTATATATTTTGGAGGAATATGTATATGAAGTGTGGATGACTGAGACCGATACAATGATATGTAGAAATATTGTTATTATTTCTATCGCCATAAGCCGAAGGTTAGAATGAGACGTGTGATGCACATGATATTTATGTATTGGAAGTACTCACAGAGTGCCATACAGAGCAAAACGGCTGTTGATCGACCGCTGTGGAATCGGGTTAGGTAGGGACAGGGGAGTTCAAGGAAATGAGAGAAGGGAGTTAGGTCTGGAGATGGTATACGAAAATTTATTAATTTGGAGTGGGGCGCAATTATAATCCAGTTATCTTCTGTAGATCCCGCTCGCTTTCGATCCGGATGGGGGGTGATGTGTCGTTCCATCGCAATAGAATAGTTGAGTTTCTCGTCCAACAGTAAGAAAAACCCTGAAGGCGTGCGAGAGATTTAGCCTCAAAGAGAAGCTTCTTTTTTTCTGCTGTTAGATGTTCATTGATAAAGATTCTTTGTGTTGCTCCAGTGAGGCCGATGTCTGTGGTTGAGACACCCCGTCGTTTTCGTATCGCTGATAGAAGTCCGTCCTTTGTGTGCCTTCTGACGAATTTAAGAATAATATTCTTTTGTTTATTCTTGTTAGGTGGTTTCGCTGATACTCTTACGGCAAAGTCCAGATCATCGACAGCCAGGGGAAGTCCGACCGTTTCAGCAATTTTATGGATGTGGTCGATCAGATTTTCTCCTTTTTTTTCCGGAATTCCTTTAATTTCCAAATTATTCTGCCGGGCCCATTGATCCTGCTTATTTGTAGAATGACGTAGGTCCATTATTGTCTTTCGTAGATCATCTACGTCTTTCTCCAATTCATTTGCTCTTTTTATTTTTTTCTCGAATTCGGTGAATTTGTTTTCGAGTTCATTGATTTTTTCAGAGTAAAATTTGAAGAGGATGAACAACTCATCGAATTTGGAGGTGAATGTTTGCAGTGTGTCGTTAACCGTTTGGAATTTATTTTCAATAAATTCCATTATGTATTTTTGAACCGACTTTAGGGAGTCCGCGTCCGGTCGGTTTACTATGCCTGCCGTCTGAGGCCCCGCGGTGGTGGTCGGCGTATTCAATATGGCCTGATTGGTTATCTTCTTGCAGTCTGTGCACTTGAGTAGCCGGCGACGCTCTGCGTTCAGTCTCTTCTGACCCGACTCGCTGATTCCACCACAGGCAAAGTGAAATGACCCTTTGCATATGGAGCACACAAATAGATTCCCGGCACTCGCGGTTTCCGAACATGATGAGCATTTTGAACTCATTATGAAGATGACGATTACCGATTCTTATTTATAATAAATAACACTTAACAAACTTGATTTCTTGTAGAA